>JAWRVF010001726.1:0-48478 GCA_036785485.1 Physcomitrellopsis africana | reverse complement strand
AATTCTATACTGTTTCAGACATTTGGGGGGAGGGTCATGCAGTGAAGGCATGAAGTGCAAGGTACAAAAAGTCATTCACCAATTCCATGTGCACCTCGCAGCAGATGGATATATGGATGAATATATGAACTGAGAGAGTGAATGAGACAGGGTTATGCCATTTTGTTGACAACAGCTTTTAATTGAGTGAATATGCCATTGAGTGACTAGAGCATATTGTTTGATGATACACCATTGACAATATATATTATAAATGTGTATTCAAAAATTTAATTATATAACTATATAATTAGACATAACAAATAAACATTGGGTGATTGAAGTGCTACCAGATGGACAATTGTTTTGAAAGAAGCTGTTCTTATAAAAATATTAATGACCATAACAAACATAAGAAAACAGAAAAAAAACAAAAACACAAAACAAAGAAAAAAATCAAAACCTTATGATCACCACTATAACTGGCAATTCTATCAACTATGCAGAAAAATAAAAATTATAATCATAAAAATTATATAAAAATTTATATCAGATTGCAAATGAGAATTTAAAAACCACTAAATAAAATTAACAATTTATATTGTACACTTGAATTGTCACATGGTATTCAAAATGTCATCATATGCATGCACACTCTCACAGAATGGAAAGAAACTTAACCTCGTGGCTTGGCAAGTTAACGTTGCAACAAACATTCACCCATTACCTCTTACTGAAAGACATCCATATTTAACACATTCCACCAAGAAAATTAAGTATAACTAAGTTTGTGTGTGAATATATATACACGTACTCAACTACATTGCAAAGGAAAATAGCAAAAAATTACAAAATTGTGAAAAGAAGGCATATCATGTTATTAAATTTTAAGGCGTTGTAACTAATCCAATGAGTTTAATTTTGACCAAAGTGAGAGATGATTTCAGCTTGCAATTGACAACGGTGGAGGTCTTTCAGGATTCAGGCATGGTAGAAGGGCTGACTGGCAGCGGAAGAAAGTTGGGAGTTGGATCAGACAGGCAGGGGCAAGGGACTACAATTTACGGAGAAGAGCTTATGGCACTGCTTCACCCCCCACAGACTTATCATCTGCCCAACCCTGTCAAACCAGCAGTTCTTCATGTTTCGGGCCCACCATTTCTTATCTGCCCGCTACCCGCACCTATCGGAAGATTCCAAGTGTTTGCCCCTCGAGAGGATGGCTTTCACCGGGCACCTGCTCGCAATGAAGGTTCTGTGGCGCAAAGTGCATGAGCCCCTGCCCAAGCTCCCGGATCCACCGGTAACTCATCCTACCCCACCCTGACCCGCTTTTTCCCTGCGATGGGGAATCGTATAATCCACCGGAGCCAGTCAGAGAGACCGCCCCACCCTTTAGTCATGGGGCATTCCAGAGGCTCATTGGGTGTCCATCCGCAGTCTCATCTTCCCTTCTCGCGTTCCCTAACCAGGAGAACGAAGGCATCTCCCTCTCGATCTCTCTGATGCCCCTCGTTCCTCTCGTTCTCCCCCACTCCTCTGCCGTTGTCCACATACTGAGTCACTGTGACGCTATTCCTATGTGGCTGTTTCTTTCCCATCCTAAAACCGCACTCATGGCTCATATTCAGCTGCTTGTGGGAAAGAGGTCCTTTTTTAAGGATGAATTCAATCTCGTAGGAAAAACAAAGAGTATTGTAGAATTTATCATTCATTGACCAAAAAGCCCAAGCATCTGGTGGAATTCTAATGGGTCACTTACATCAATGTCATTGTATTTACGGTTGAAACATGAAAAACATCACCCCTTTTCAAGCAACCATGTATTTGATTCTCATTAGTTTGTAATTAGTGATAAAACATAAATTTTTAATCTTGAAGAAACAATTGTTCTTTACCAATTCATATATTGCATGAAAGCCAAAGCCACAATAACCTATCAATAGAATCACAATCATTTCTTATCTAAACACAAAAGAAAATGCCTAGTTTAAAGTTGAAGGTTGACCTGCATGTGTCTCTACTAAACATGAGAATACACTTTGTGAACCTCCATGTTTAAATTATTTTATTATTCTATTTGTTTAATATTGTAAGTTGCGTAAAACAAGTTGGAGAATCTACCCTTGATTGTCTGGGGTGGTCAAGGAAGAGAGCCTCTATGATTGGACTACAGCCAGGTCACCAAATTTGAAAGCCTGCTGGAAGTCTTCCTCCAAGTTTCTTCGCTCTTCTGTTAAAATTGTATTAAAAAAGGAAGCTTGACTGGCTTCGTGACAGGGGGAAACATTCAGCTGCTTATAAACTGTCTGGCACTGTGGACATCACCATTTATAATGTTAGCTACTTTGCTTGTTCAAACCCCACTTCTCTTTATTATTTCTTCATCTTTCTCTTACTTATTGGTCATTTTTATTTTTTCCTCCAAAAAGTTAGATGTTCATCCAAAAGGACAGTAGAGTACATAAAGTCGAACTTGTCTCTAGGCAGCATGTGAGTAGAGTAAATTTTGGCTGTGGAAAGTCAATGGTGGACCCTCGAACTGAGACACGTGTCACTGCTCATAACACCTCTAGAAGTGGCCCCACCGTTTGGATTAGGGTGCATTTAAATTGATTTCTAAATGTCATCCATGATTGGATGTATTATGTCATCTAAATTGTTTCACAAACATAAGGAATTCATTGCTTCCAAATATGCATTGTAGAAGAAATATGTGTCATCTCATTCAACACTTGATTAGAGTGCACCCACCTTAGTAATTTCAATTTCATTTGAAACCATACTTCTTTTCATGAAAAGACATTGACCACAAAGCTGACCTTTCAATGATGCTTGACCAATCAAAGTTTGACAGTTGGGTCTTTTCAATTATGTGCACCAATAAATTTTGTGCATTTTTCATCATTAAGAAACAAATATAATAGAGCATATTGGTTTTTTTGTTTCTTCAATTCATGTACAATTAGAATAAAAATACTAATGTGAGAACTCTCAAATCCAAACTAATACAAAAGCACATAGATCTTCACCTTAGTTCCGCTTCAAAAGAACATTGGTTTGTTTTCATTGTTCAGATGTATGGTGGATTTTTGGCCTTGATACTTTCTATGATCATATGGGGTTTGAACATAATACTAAATTTGGAATAATATAATTTCATAGCATCATCATATAATCAACAACTTCACTTCATATAATCATACATTAATGAGAATTATTAAATTAAATCCACTCAATTTTTTTAACTTTCTTCATAATACATCCTTGTATATTTGATAGAGATTCAAATTATATTCAAAAAAATCCAAGATGTTTCCATGAAAATATTTTATAAACATTATGCACACAATTTGATGCCAAAATTACATATTTCTGCAAAAGAGCTGATGTATGTGTATGTGTATGTGTATATAAACATTGTACACACAAATATAACATGGAGAGAAGGGATCAACAGTTCAAGATGGATTACCCTGGTGCAGTTTGGCATTCATCCATGGATCAGTTGCAAGTTTGATGATACAAAGCAATTTTAATTACAAATGAGAAGTTTCCAAGTAGTTTCTTAGCACCAAAGACCCATTGTGTTGCAGTTACAATAGAATCCTTCCATTTATCTCAACATACATGTAAAGCATGCCTAATCCAGGTAAACAGGTTTTACAGCAAATCAAGGGGAAAAACATCACACCATGCACAAGATCCCACAGGTTTTCCTCAAACCATGCTTTGTTGACACATGCACTTCAGCATGAACCTGTGTTATTGCTCAAATGCTCCAAAAACCAAGGTTGAAAATTAAAAGGAAGGGTGTCATGTATGTGCATATACCTATTCAAATTTTACTAACTTTGTTCTTACACATGGCATAGTCTTTTATGTCCAAGAATTGTTATGAAATTGAGTTACTAAGCATTTAAGCTACTGAACATGACAAGAGGACTTGTGATTTGGAAGCTGCAACAATTGGGATTATTGCATCATAGAATCCAATTTTTTTTACTTTTATACCATTTTACATTTGGAAGTTGGAGAGGACACACACACATACACCTAAAACTAATAAAAGTAAGTGTACCTATAGGATGTGAAGAACAAGGGTGTTGGTTCCAACTTTCAGTTGCTCTCTGAGTATCCTTACAATGTACACCTGGCCCTTCATGATCTCAGGACCTAATCAAGAGCAACTACAGTAGATGGGGCAAAAGGGGGATCCGGTCACAGCAGTATATATGTAGTTGATACAACACTTCACTTGGGTATGGTTTAGAAAGATTGTATGGTATTGAGAGGAACTCAGGGTTAAGTAATACATGAAAATGGCAAGGAGAATGGTTCTAAAAAACAAAAAAGTAATGCAAACAAATACACACACACACACACACACAAGATGCAGCAAATAACTTTCTTCCTGCACTTCTTCTTCCAATATCCCTTCTTTGCTGTCAAGCCATTGAATTTGAATAACTTTGAATCATCATGAGTTAACTTTTTTGTGCTGTTTTTGTGAAGATTTAGATTATATATATGTACGTATATACATACAGTCCAAAATACACAAATTTGGATGATTAGTTTTCTTTCCTTTTGAGAATTCATCCTGATTGTTCAACATCAAGAGGGAGGGCATGCAGGGCATCATTGGTACTGGGGGGCAATGAGCTTAAGTGTGTCAGGCAATAATGCAGCTCACTCACATCACACCCTCCTCCCCTACTCTGGTGTGTCTGCCCCCTCCCTTGTGCTAGAGCTTTGCTTCTGCCAGCTTTCTCTGCTTCTTGTGCTCAATCACACACAACTACTACTACTTCCAATATTACTATTAATATTCACACTATTGATGTGGCCCCAATCCTCCTTCTCTTATGTTGAACCAACAAGTTTGGGCTCATACACACCCCAATCAATCAAAGCTGAGCCACAGCCTTCCAATCAGCGGGGAGGGCTTCTTCTTTCATTCATCCTACATGGTCTCATTCATTATTGGAGTACTTGCCTGTCAACAGATGAAGGAAGGCAACACATTTACCATCCATGGGGGGTGAGAGAGAGCATGTGGTGTTGGTCTGAGCAGCAGCAGCAGATTATATGCAGGTGGGTCCTCAGTTTGGGGGCTGGAAAAAAAAAAAAAAAAAAAAAAAAAAAAACAGATGAAGAATCTGTAGAGTGGTCTCTATGTGTGCTTTGACTGCTTCCCCTTCCCCCTTGTGTTTGCCTCTGGTCACCCTAAAGCCGTTTCATTAATAAATAACTTAATAACTAAATAAGTCCAGCTCTATTTGATGGACAGCCTTACCAGGCAACACATTACCTATTTACTTTTCTTTTTTTTTCATCTTTTTTTGTTTTATGGAGATGGTCCCAAAAACTGTTACCACACAGACAGAAGAAAAAGAAAAAGAAAGAAAAGGAAAAAGTTAATCTCATTTTCTAAACTTCAATTGGCTTGAGTATCTGTTCTTCTTTTAAGAAAACAAAACAACTATATATTGGATGAAAAAGGAGCTGTTGAGATGTGATGCTAGTTTTGCATTGTACCAATTCAGGAAAACTGTGTTAAAAAGAAAAAAAAAGAAAAACATGTAGAATTGGCAATAAGTGAGTTTGAAATCAGCACTTGACTTGCTTCTTTATATTTATCTATCAATCTCTCCGTATATATTAATTAATTAATTAATTCACACAAACATTAATACATATTGAATTCACAAAGTGGCATCTTATTGTTTGCAATGATTTTTTGCTCATTCCATGATGGGACCAGGCTCCTGGTCCTTCCCTTTCAATCTGTACTTTGAAAATTAAATTAAAATAAAATAAAACAAAATAAAAAAAACTGTGGGTTTAAGAAGCTTCATATATGAGTCAAAAGTAATATCAAAACATGTGAATAAGGGAACCTTCATTTGAACTAATAACAACTACCAATGTTATTTGATTGGCTCAAAAGACTCAAACATGTTGTATATGACAGTGCATGTGGACAGCAAGAACTTAGTTACTGGATGAATGTAGTTATGACATGCAGACATTCGTTGTGTATAGCATCATTTCAAACACCTGAAATAAAAACCACATATTTTTGTTTACAAAAATTATAAATAAAGACAGTCATGCTACCTAAAACCCTTGATAGAACCCCCTCAATAATTGCATACAACAATAATGTGTACCTGAAAACATTGGAACACAGTTGGGTACTCGTAGCGGATAAATACTGCACACAGTTATACACTTTAAAATATTAAGAATAAAAGTATTAAAAAAACAAAACCTTGCTTATCGTAGAATTCCTTTATATCAAAATGGAAATCAATTAATTAATTAATTATTGTTGAAACTTCTATTAATTCTCCGAGGTGTCAATGCAAATTATAAAGCTGAATTAATATGTTTCACTTTTCACTACTCATCACAACTAATTTCATTACTCATCTCCATTCTCTATTTCAAGATCAACACCGTGGTGAACTTTATGTTTCCATAAATACAAACGTGGAAATTTCTTCTTGGGTCAATCCATTTTGTAGTTTACCAAATAGTTTACACTTCAGGGGAAAAGAGTTGCTTGATCTCTACCGACCGGGAGATTATGCACATGGTTGGTAGTCGAAGGGTGGGGAAGGGTCCGGTCAGCTGCCCGGCGGGCAGCGACTCGTCGTCCTGCCCGAACTGCGCTTTCATTCCATGCGAGCTCGCCTTACTGGGCACCCCACCACTCCACAGCCACCCACTCCCCTCGCACCCAAACCCCGCCCACGACCCGCGCTGCCCCTCCCTCCATCCCAGGGTATGGACCGGGTATGGCTGCCGGCCGCGCAGATGGGGACGCGGGGTGACCGGGTGGCCAGGGCGACGTCGTGGTACTTGGGGAAGGGATGTTGGTTTCGTCGTCTCTCCTGACGGACACGTTTTCTGCTTCTTCGCTCCCTCTCTCGTCGCATGACTTGCGCGCTGTGCGTGTGTGTGTGTGTGTGTGTGTTTGTGTGTTTGTGACTGGGCGTCACTTTCTCCATTCTCCTCCTGAACCTCTGGGCGTTGCTTCTCCAATTCGTTGGCGCCGGAGAGGTGTTGGTTGCGCGCGGGTTGGTCTACCAAGTCGCGGTGGTCTGCGGCTCCGATCGGGGCATTTGCGTCCCTGGGTTGGCCGTGCATCGTGCAATCGGTGGCGTGTTCAAGGTGTGGACTCGACTCTGGGACGGGGTTTGGGAATTGGGTGGGGTGGCGGTGTTGACGGGGTTTTTGATGTGATTTGGCGCGGGAGGGAAGGCGATGGTGGGAGGGCGGGAGCGGGTGGAAGGGAGGACAGATTTGTGGGATTGAGTATGGGTGAGTTGGTTGTGAGAGGCGGGGGTGGAGGGAGGGGTAATTGTGATGGTGGAGAGCGAAGAGTTGTGGCGAAGGTAGGGGTGAAGAGGATGTTGGGAGGGAGTGTGAGGTAGGTGCGAGGAGCGTGCGAGAGGGAGGATTAAGATCGGGTTTATGGTGGGGAGATTGTTGGGAGTAGCGGGGGGTGGTGGACATGGAAGGAGTGGAGCGTGGGGCAGTTGAGTGGAAAGATGAGGGATGAATTGTTGTTGTGGTTGCGGGACGAGAAGAGGTTGTTGCATTCGGGGAGTGGTGCAGAGAGATTGATTGTGTGGGAGGAGTGGAGTGGGTGGTAGGCGTTTGAGTTGGAAGCGAGGAGTGGAGAAGAAGTGATGGTGGAGAAGTAGTTGGATTGGGTTTGGGTTGGGAGAGGAGGGTGGCTGTGAAGTTGAAGGTTGAGGGATTAGGGGCGTGATTGAGTGGTGATCGTTAGGAACAACAGTTCTTGGCAGTGGTTTCTTTAAATTGTTTGAAAGAAATTATGACGGAGTAGTCATGTGCAGACTGAGAAAGCTTTCAAGCAGGTCTGATGTGGACTTGCCTTGGCGTAGTTGTTTCTACCATTTTAGTGTGGATGCTGTTATCTGGTTCAAGTTTTTGTGTGTCGATCGCTCGGGGCTTTGATGAGCGGTATCCGTGGCTTTCTCTTTGTGGTCAACGCATTAGATCTGATCCTCGGTCTACGCTATCGGCGTTGCCATTGAAACAATTGTGCTGGAATAGACAGCGTTTAGTTTCAGTTAAGTCGTTTGTCTTGTCGTTTCGACACACCGATGATTTTGACGCAGCTAGTGACTGTTTGTCATGGTTGGTTTTGGGGCAAGGGGTGAGTGGCGGTGTTGTGGTGTAGTGATCATTGCGGTTGTGGTGTATTTGGTTAATTTTTGGGATGCTTACTTGGTTGCGTAGTGCAAGGGAATTTTAGGAAAGCCGATCTGCAGTCAAGCCTTAAGTTCCAGCGAAGTTTTCTATGGGTCTGGAGCCCCGAGCGATCGACACACAAAAACTGAAAGAATAGCATACTTGTGTTAGTCGAGAGTGGACAGCTTTTGAGCCGAAATTTTGTGTTCATTGGATAAGTTCATCCAGCAACATTCGTGTTGCTTAGGATCAGTGCGGTCTATTTTCCAGCAAGGCTCTATTTAGTCAGGCAGTGTCTTTACGGGTTGGGTAAGGGTTTTGACGGGGTTTTTGTAATCGATCGGGGGGCGATGGTGGACAACTTGAAACGCTTCTTCTGTGCACCTTCTGTCTTCCGTGTGTTACAGTTTTCTAAAATGAAGTCTGAATTCCATGAAACGTAGTGAAGTCGTAAGTGAAGACGAAGCGTTATTGAGGGGTTAGTATGTCTGAGGGTTTTAGTTAACGTCTTTACTTACCAGTCGTTTCCTCGTAGTTCTGGTTGCTACCTTAGATAGGTGGAAGTCCTCACGGCAACTAATAATGAATTTCTAAGCCTGCAGTAGCATGCATCGAGATTTATGAAGCCCTGATTTGGGAGAACTTTTTCCTATGTGCCATTCGAGCCTCTCATATTCGAAGTAATGCTCCTATCACTTTCACATGTTAGAAGTCACAGCTTTCAGGACACATCGAAGTGGCTCGGTCTCAGTCTGCAACTTCGTATAACGTATGCGTGCCGCGTTCTCTGGCACTATCATTAGAGTGTCGTTCTTCGTGGCTATGCTCTGCGTTCGACTTGAGAAATATGCAAGCGCTGGACCTACGAATGTCCCACACGCTTTTGATACGAAGTAGTCCAGGAACCGTCAAACACACATATCGTTCGGAACCCTGCACTGTGTAACACAGCTTCCAACAGTCAAATTGCCTGGACCACATGAGGTGGATACTTGTTTACTTTTCAACTGCTTAAACTTACAGCTGTGTTTTTCTTGTCCGAGAGAGTGTCAAAACTGCCCTAAACACCAAGTGAATTACCTCCAGATTCTAGTCAATGCACTAATCTTAAATCCAACACCACACCTCTAAACTCTGTAAATTTGCAAGACCCGAAACTAATTGCTTCCTGGAATGCAGCACATTGATCACTTCCTGTCATGCTACTAGTCTCACCAGAGATCTCAACCACGAAGATACGCTGAAAAATCCACAACACCAGGAAGTTTCTGCGAATGGCTAGCATTTGACGAAAAGGTAAGCAAGGATGGAGGCTCGAATTCGAAGAGTTGATGGCGGTTTTCCCGGATACGATGGCCCTGCGCTTCCGCGTGGTCTGCGATCGCAGCGGGTACGATGTCTGCCCTGGCATGAATGCAATGAGTGCAGCATCAGTATGTAGATGCCTCGGCGATTGCAGCGTAACTGCGTCGCAGGAGCTGGGATTTCCTTGCATGCATCTGGCGAATGGTTTCTCATTCCTCTAACGTGATGCACGTGTGACTAAGGTGCAGGGGCGAGCAGGCGATGCCGCGAAGGGGCACGGCGTGAACTTGGCTCGCACCGGAGTGTTCGAACTGCTGGCGACGGTGGCAGGGCAGATACTGCAAGATGCGAGAAGCGACGATCCGAACGCGGCGAAGCAGGGTGATGGCGAAGGCGCGAGGGGCAAGTCGCAGTCTGGGATGGATTCTCAGATATCAGGGCTGGACAGCGTGAAAGACTTCACGTCCGTGGACAAACCGCAGTCGTGTGGAAGCGGGAATGCGTATGCAGGGGGCGTGACGCATGTGAGCTCGGTGGACGAGGTGTCTGTTGAGGGCAGCAACGATGGTGAAAGCGCGAGCTGTGGGGCGCGGAGTCCAGCACAGGAAGAGGATCGGGGGACGTTTGTGAAGGATGTGGTGGTGGACGAGGGCAGCGGAGCGGTTGTACATACGAAGGGGTCGGCGATGGAAGGCGTGGTAAGTGTGAATTGGTTGAGGATGGGGTGTGGGGTGTGGGGTGTGGGTGGTGGGTGTCGGGTGCGGTACATGCGTGTTTTGAGGCGAGCGGTGTACAGTGGGTGCGGAATGCTGATGGTGAAGTTGGCGGAGCATTGCAGGTCATGGCGCCGGTGTGTGATAGTGACATGTCGAGTACGCAGGCTGGAGGCGAAGTGGGGTCGCCGTGTTGCGACGTGAAGGAGATGGTGCAAGTTTGGGGAACGTATGGCGGAAGCAGAGAGGTGGAACGGTATTCCGTGGAGGAGGTTGGCGGAGCTGCGACAAGTGAGGGGGTGGCGTGCGACACAGCAGCGGAGGAAAAGACGCACGCAGCGGTAGAGGTGGTGGGAGAAGAGATGGTGGTGGTGGAAGCGGGCGTGGGCGTGAAGCAGGCGTCATCAAAGTTGCAAGCGGTGGTGAGTGAGGAGCAGCTGGTGTGCTCGAAGTCGATGGAGGCAGAGGGGGTGCGCGGTCCGATGCACGGAGGTGGTTGCGAGGGGTGGAAGAGGTCGGCGGCGTCGGTTCCGGAGATGCACATGCAGTGCAAGATGTCGGAGAGCGAAGAGTACGGGGAGTCGGCGGAGGTGATGGAGGGAGGCGAGGGAGGGATGGAGGATGACGATGCGGGGAGTATGGGGGTGGAGGAGAGGAACGTGGTGGTGTCGGGGAAGAGCAAAGGCAGGGGGGGTTCGTGCGGGAGGTATGCGGTGGCAAGTCCAGGGGTGGCGGAGTGCAAGAGCACGAGGCCGATGGTGAGGAGGGTGATGAGCAGAGTGGAGGGGAAGTTTTACAAGAGGGAGCACGCGTATCGGACGTCGCAGCGCGTTCACCCGGAGACAATGACGACGAAGGTAGAATCGTACAGCAGGAGCTTGAAGGTGCGGAGGGCCGTGAAGGTTGCGAAGCGCAACCACGTGGGCGGGACGAGGGCGAAACGGCAGCATGCGGAGATGGAGTCGACGGATTCGGGGTGCAGCGAAGGTAGGAGCAATGCGTGACGTGATGGGTATGGTTGTTGGGGAGGCAGAGCTTTGATGGGGGTGGGCAGGATGGGTGGCGTGGATGCGGGGGGAGTGGGAGGGAGGGGAGTTGTGGATGGTGGGAGGTTGTGTGGGGGCGTGCTGATGGTTGGTACTGGACTTCTATGAGGCTTGCGTCCAGCAAGCTAAGGAGCTCTGTACTCAGCTGCGTGGTTGCGTGGTGGGGCGCAGATTGTGGATACGGGAAGAAGTCGTACTTGGGCGGGATCGGGGCATACACTCGACAGCGGACGACGCGAGGAGCGGCGAACAAGAGGAGGAAGGTTGCGGATGGTAGCCCCAAAACCGGTCCAGATTTGCATTTGAGCAGCAGTGATTTGATGGAGCTAGAGTACGAGTGTGTAGGTGGTGAGCCTCCTGCGGCTGCAGCCAAGATACGCAGTGGTATGTATGCCTTGTTTGAGCTCGAGGGGGGTGTGGTGGTAGGGGGGTGGGTGGGGGTGGGGCGGGGATAGTGAGCGGGAAGGAGGGGAGACGTGCGTGCGAGGAGGAGGGGGAAGGAGTTGGGGACGGGGTGGGGAGGCGTGGTGGTTGTGGAGGGGGGAGTTGTTGGAGCGATGGGGGGAATAGGGATGAGAGATTGATGGGGTGTGTGGGTGCGCGTTTGCGCAGCAAAAGCAGCGAGCGTGGCGTCGTCGCCAACGTCGAGGTCGGCGAAATTGGGTTCGAAGAAGTCAGCGGAGGCACATGGTACGTGGGCGGAGGTGTGGTGTGTGAGAGTGATGTTGGAATGGTGTGAAGGGGGTGAGGAGGGTGAGTGATGGGAAGCGGGAGGTAACGGGTGCGTGTGGTGTTGCAGTGAAGTTGAGCATAAAGTCGTTCACGGTGCCGGAGCTGTTGGTGGATCTGCCGGAGACGGCGAGCGTGGGGAGCCTGAAGGTAAGGGACGGGATTGTTGGCATTTTGATGGTGGTGAGGATGGTGGTTGAGGTTGTTGCGGAGTGGGAGCGGATTGACGGTGGGATGTGGTGCGAGTGGAGTGACGGGGGTTGTGTGGTGCGGTGGTGTTCAGAGAGCGGTGATGGACGCAGCGATGAACTTGCTGGGAGGTGGGCTTCGAGTCCGAGTGCTGATGCAAGGGAAGAAGGTGCCGGACGAGGGCGCGACGCTGTCGCAGATCGGCATTTCGCGGGAGGCGAAGGCGGAGTCGGTGGGGTTCATGTTGGAGCCGAGCCCCGGGGTGACGTCGAGCTGCGGGACGGGAGAGGATCCTCTGCTGGTTCTGTCTCGAGCCGCGAATCAGCCGGCGCCGAGGTACGCAGGAGTGATAGGTTTTTGTGGGGCATGGCATGTTAGGGACGGGTGGGGGTGGGTGGCAGCGGTGAGAGACAGAGAGAGCGAGAGAGAGTGAGAGGGGTAGAGACGGGTGATGAGGAAGAGGCGTGTGTGGGTGGGCGCAGGTACCCGGTGTACGGAGTAGGCGGGGTGTCGGGAGTGGGAGATGGAAGCGTTCGGTGCGCGATGAAGGGGCGGGCGAGCAAGTCGAGCGGGACGGTGGTGGACCCGGATCCATCGTACGTGCCGCCGTCGGCGTCGAGCGAGCAGGAAGGGTACGTGGACGGGAGGCGGAACGGGGTGGTAAGCCCGGAGGAGTCGGTGAAAGGATGCAACAAGCACGTGAGCGAGCGGATGGCGATCTCGGCTCATCCGACGCGGGTGGCCGCAGCGGGGGCTCTGGCGGCGATACGCGCACAGGCGGATGCGAGCAGGCGTGGGCGGAACGAGATGGATTCAGGATGCACGTCGCCAGAGAGTTGCGGGCAGGACTCGGTGGTGGGTGGATCGGGGGCGATCATCTTGCATCCGGGTGTGAGCGCGGGGGAGAACGTGGGCGGGATGGCACTGGTGCCGCTGCGGAACAAGATGCCTCGCGCTCTGGACAACGGGAAGCGACGAGTGCGGCGTCCTTTCAGCGTGCAGGAGGTGGAGGCTCTGGTGCACGCAGTGGAGAAGCTGGGGACGGGCAGGTAAATGACGAAGGAGGGGGTAGTTGTGGAGGGATGGGGGAGGGGTTGTGGAAAGAGGAGGGTAGAGGTGGATGATGCGATGAGGGAATGGTGACTGGTAGTTTGGCGTGGATGCAGGTGGCGGGATGTGAAGTTGCGGGCATTCGAGCAAGCGAAGCACAGGACGTACGTGGATTTGAAGGTGAGTGGTTGGGGTGGAGGAGGATGGTATGGTGGTGGCAGTTGCAAGGGAAGGGGTGGTGTGGTAGTGGGTGAGGGGTGAATTGGCGATGGGTGAATTGATGTGTTGTGATGGGGGTGGTGGATGAGCAGGATAAGTGGAAGACGTTGGTGCACACCGCTCGCATCGCGCCTCATCAGCGGAGAGGAGAACCGGTTCCTCAGGATCTTCTGGACCGAGTGACCCGTGCACATGCGTTTTGGACTGCGCATGCAGCGAAGCAGCAGGCAGATCTGGACTCGTAGGTGGAAGGGCGAGGGGTGTGGTAGGAAGGCGGAGGGGCGTGGTAGGAAGGCGGAGGGGCGGCGTGAGAGGATGGGATGGAAGGAGTGGCGTGGTCGGGGGGTGCAGTGGGAGGAACGGCGAGATTGGTGGGCGCGGGGAGGAGGGGGGGGGGGGGGGGATGTAAATTGTAAGTTGGAAGAGGTCAGCTGTGAATTTCTAGGTTTGCGCGTGTACGATCCATTGAAAAGCGTGTAGGAGTAGGTTAAGCTGGGAGCAGCGGTTATGTTCATTCTTCGTATGGCAAAGCCCAATAAGAGACACGCGAGTCTGGAGGACTGGAGCGTGCGAAGGCGGATGCGCGCGGGGGCGTGCGCAAGGTAGGAGAGGGGGCGGGCACGGTGATGGATAAGAGACCGTGGGGGTGGTGTGTTGAGTAGCAGCAGGGGGGTAGTGGATGTTGGACGGGGAGGAGCTCAGGCGCGGCAGTACATAGTGAACGGCGGTTGGCATTCGCAGCGTAGATGGGTCCCCAATTTGATGCTGTTAATCTTGTACATGGATTGGCCCCGTAGTCCAGTAGCGTAGAGCGTAGGTTGTATGTTTGGACAGTGTAGACACCGAATTTGCCGACGTGACAAGACCGCACTGTAGCGTGGGAAGGGTCCACATTAGGCGCAGTTGAGGATAGGTAGGGAGAAGAGGGAGGTGGGTGGGATCTGCGCAGTTTCTTGGCAGTTGTTGTACAGGGGTTGAACCTGAGTGATAACTTAAATCGAGCAATCCGTTGGTGCGCTCAGTTCGCAGACGTTTGTGTTGGGCGTGTGATGGTGAGTGGGTGAGGTGTGATGGTGAGTGGTTCGAGGGATGGGGCGGGCAGGGCGGTTGTTGTGTGGATGGGTATGGCGGGGAAAGACGTGGTTGGGGAGGTGTGAATGAGGGGTGGACGTGGTGTGGTAATTAGGTGGAGTATGGCGAAGGTAGTAGGTTGAGACAGGAATGGGTAAGAGATGGTGTGTTGTGGAGTGTTGTGGATTGGGGAGTGATGTTGGTGTGTTGGGTACGATCTTTGTGAATGATGTCACATAGAATGTAGTGAACTCGGCATGCAACTGTATGGCAGTAATGTTGACTCTGTGCTCACGTGAACGATTGGCAAGGTGACGGTTCAAAGATGCCGTAGCGAGGGAGCAAGGTTTTTGGGAATCTCGGTTGTGGAGTTGGAAGTTGCATTAGTCCTTGTGGGAATGGATGGTTGCGGTGTCAATTCGAATCTGGCTTGAAGCTCTGATATGTGGTGGAGTGATTATCATTGTGTGGAGCCATGTCGAACGGGTTGAGTCCATTAACGTCGTATATTATTATGTGGAGTGCTTGTCCTCGGTGTCTGTTCTTACATATGGTGATTGCCCCTACGGTTCTTCCACCTCATTTGAGACCGAACTCCATTGTCTTTTGTTACTTTTGAGCTTATTGTTGATCGTGGTGGATATGATAGGTGGTCAAAGTGGCTGCTTGCTTTTCTTCCACGTAACGTTCTAATTGAGATCATGTATACAGTGTGAGAAGCGTTTGAAGGGAAGAACTGTAGTGTCTTGTATCTCGTTTGGTTTTGTGCCAGTGCTTCTTCACATGCAATCTTATTTTTCGGTCACTCGGTTGTGTTGTGAGCTGACCAGTCAACCTTGCCAACTTGCATGCCTATCAGCCTTTGGAAATGTTGACGAACTCGGGGACACTTTTAGCTACTTTGTGGGTGGTTGTGGTGCCTCCGAACTGACATGTGCGTGACGGCATCTCTTGCTGGATTTTCTGTGGGAAGGACGGTGTTTCTCGAACTAACGAATGGGGTATTGCTTCACTTCACATTGCACTATTTTTGCCAAGTGTAATTGTTTAGGAGCGCAGACATGCTGTCATGCGTCTCACCCCAAGTAGGTTATCCCTGAGCCTCGAGTTATGGTGCAACCTGTTAGTTTGTGGAATGCTACATTGTTATGGTATACTACCTTGAATTTCTTCCAGATAATTTCTTAAATTCAGGGAGCAACCAAAAGAGATGGCAAGGGCTCAGATCAGTCGCATGTATGTAGGATTTTTTTGTTTCTAAATTTGAAAGGATCAATGACATTGTCCTCCATTTTAAATGATGAATACTTGCTTAAATCACAAAATTGGGTAAATTTGGATGCACATTCTCTATTATGTTGTTTTTTTTTTCAAATTTAATATTTCTGATACAATTTTGTTTGAAGGGGTTAGATTTCCATATTTTAGACTGAAATACATATGATGATTTAGCTAATCTTATTGTTCTTTTTTTGTTTATTGTAAAAGATTTAAATATCTTGGCAATATGGTAATTTTTTTGGTTGTAATATGGATCTACTTTCAAGTTCTTATGTACCATGATGCTTTATTTTTGTTAATAACTTAAGTAATTGCTAATTATTAAATCCATGTTTGAGCTTCTCTGAGTCTTTTGGAATATGTGTGTGGTTCATGCAACATGTATTACTTAAATTATTAAATATAAGTTATTAAACTATTATATATATATATATATATATATATATACATACACACACTCATGTACATTTTCAAGCAAAAATATTGATTTTCAAAGGTTTAGATAAATGAACAAGGTCACTATTTATATATGAGAAATATTCTTTGTATCATATATTATATATTTATATAAATGACATATATGTGCATTAAAAAATATAAGATTTTATATTAGTTTTATTATCTTTATGTATAATTTTTATTATTATTTATATATATTTATTATATTATTATATCTTAATATTATATTTAAAAATTCTTTTATATTCTAATTATTATATGGAGCATAATTAATAGTATTTATACTATTTATAAAATTAGATTTTTAAAATTTTTTTTAGACTTTGCATGTAGAAAAAATAATATAATATTATTCAAAGTTCCAAATCAAAACAAATTGTAAAACATTTCTTATAATTTTAAAAATTTGATCATTAATATCTAATATTCTTAATAAAAATGCTACAATATCTAAAAAAGTTTTGAAATCTTAGGCCATAAATTCAAAGGTTTTAGGATGCAATCCACAAATCTTATATAAATCTTATAATTTCTAATCCTAAAGCTTTTTAAAAAAAAATATGTTAAATCAAAAAAGTTAGATAATTATTTAAAAAGATGGATGAAGAAATGGTTAAAACAAGTACTACAATAAAAATACCATTAATTTTCAAATGATTTGCTCTGGTTACTTAAAGAAAGTTAAAATTTATTCTAATATTAATATGATATATTTCTAAAAAAATAAATATAATCTTTATTGTATAATTTTTTAAAACTTAATTTAAAAAGATAAGAACAAAGAAATATTAATTGATGTAAAAAATTATTGCAATATTTTTAAAAAATAAGGTTATTTTCTTAAATACCTTTTATTTAAAAAATAACTAAACAAATCAATTTTTAATCCATAAATTTTTATACATATTTCTTTTGTAAGTCTAAAGCATTTACAACTTCTACTTTGGTAAGATCTAAGATCTTGTTTGCAATTAGTAATCTAATATATTTTAGTATTAAATATATTTTAGTTTTAATTTTAGTTTTAGTTTTTATTTTTAGTTTATTTTTAGTTTTTTAGTTTTTTAATAGTTTTTTTTGCTATTAAATCAAATATTACAAGCACAATAATCTTTATGATAACAAAAAAATATGCATGTTATTTATATCTATTCTACATGCTTCTAAGTCTATAATAATATATATTTTCAAATCAAAAGCTTTATTTTTAAGTGTTTAAATTCTAAATTATACCTTCTACTTTTAATTCAATTTTTAAAGATTAAGTTCTTAAGTAATGTATCAAATTATTCTTAACCAAAGCAATAAAGCATCTTTAAAGTATTTATGAAGTTTTGTTTTTGACATAAAAATTATATGATCAAAGATTATTTTTTAGGGTACTAAAGTTTTATTACCATTATCTAGTTATTTATAAAATACCATTAATCATGTGGTTCTTACAATTGGTTGTTGCCAACAACATTAAATCTCTCTAATAATAATAATGCCAAATATTTAAACCTTACATATAAATCATATTTTAAGTTCAATGTTTTTTTTTTTTTTTTTTTTTTTTTTTTCCAAAACTAAGTTTGTAATTAATGCATGTACTATTTACTTGCATTTTTTTTTTTTCTCATTAGTTCATGTCAAAATCCAATAGTTACTCCACAACAAGCTTAAATTGCAACATGTATTTTCTACCTACCTCAACTCTATTATCTTATCATAATACCAATATCAAATAACTTGTTTAGTACATATAAATTTTTATTAAAAATTCCTCTTAACTTTAATTATAGTTCTTTTTATTTGAAGAATCAACTTGTAAGACTCTTTTATCTTTATTTAGAAATTATATCAAAGCTTAATAATACTCAATTTATCATCTAGTTTTATAATTTTTTCTTACATATAATCTTAAGATATTTCTTTATTTAAAACCACTCTTATAATAAACACTCTAATTTTCGATAATTTAAACTTATATAGATGAATGATAATTCTTAGACTACCAAAAATATTTCTTAACTATTTTTTAAAAATTTAGATGTTACTTGATACTTCTTTAATAGTACAATGAACTCTAAGTCTCTTATAAAATTAAAATAATATATTTCTTGTTTATAATATTGACCAAGTTTTAATAATAAGAATTGCATAGAATTTTAAACTTTAAAAAAAATACCAAAAAAATAATTTAATCAATGATATGCACATATAACTAATTATAAAACATCTCTAAATTACAACACTTGTAAGAAATACTTGTAATAGAGCTTATACATTGAAGTAGCATAATCAAAAAAAATTTATCATACTAAAAGTTGAGTTGAAGATAATGTGTTGTGTTTGCAATCAAAATATTGGCATAAAGATAAAAATTATTCTAATTATTGGTGAAAACCATAACTTTTAATAAAGCTGAATTGATTTAAAGAAATTCAAGACCTAAATCCATATTTTTATGGTAGTAAGAGTGGTTAAGATACATAAATCATTTGTAGTCTTATTTTTTCTACTAAATCAAATATGATTATTTTTTAATCAATTGATAATAATGAATCTTTATAATAAAAATAATAAAAAATATTAAATATATCTATAATTTAAATATTAAATTTTTATATCTTTAATTTTAATATGTTAATATATCAACATGGTATATGGTTAGATTTAATCTATTAATGATCCATTTTAATATCTACATAGATTAATATATTCAATAATCTAATTAAGATAACAAAATTATCAATTAAAAACTTTATAATGCAAAGTAAAGATTCCAATAGCTCTAAATTTTTTTAAAATATTAAATAAAAATCTCAAAATATTTTATTTTGGCTTTATCTTTATAATAAAATTAAATCAATAATTATATATATATATATATATATATATAGAATTAATTAAATATTAATTTTATTAATTTCTTAAAATTTTTATTCTCTCTCTATCTATATATATATATATATATGTATGTACATCACTGTTTATCATACTTGATTATCAAGTTTTCAATATAAGTTTAATAATAATTTTTTGATTTGATTAATGATGAAGTTAATTTTATTTAACTTATAAATTAAACTTTGCTAAGTCAAATTTTTAATATTTATTGAACTTAATGCTATATAGTGATGTATTCACATTTCAAGCACTTTTTTATTGTACAAAAATAATATTTATGATCATAAATATAAAATAAGTAAAAGAATAGAACAAAAGTAATCTGGAGTAGGGACTTACAGTGAGGGTTCAAAGCTTCATCTCATATACTTGCATTGTTGCTAGTGCCTATAGGCACCACAAATATGAGAGACATTTTTCAATGGTCTCACAAGTTAATCCATAGTATACACCTAGCAGAGGCCTCTTTAGCAAAAAATTGCGGCCAACCCTTATGCAAGTGCAATGTTTCAAAAAATAATAATAATATAATTTATTCTTTATAAACTAAGGAATAAATTATAATAACATCTACGATCAAGAATAAAATATGACTTTTCTTCTCTCTAGAAAAAAATTATAATGTATTTGTCTATTAAGAACCAATTTTTTTATTTTTAAATTATAATTTATTCATAAAAAAAGAAGAGTTACTCTCACTAATAAAATATAATTTATTTTTTAAAAAATAGATACTTTTATCAAAAATTATTATTTTTGGAATAATTCTTCTTTCCTAATTAATAAAAGGAACCACTAGGTGGATACTCCCTCTTTATTGTGTGGACATCTCCATGCAATATTATATTATAATAAGATTATAGGGTGAAAGATTAAAAAAAGATCTATATTATAAAGGAGCTTAACTGAAAACTTAGTAGCAAAATTCCTTTAGAAATCATAGGCAAAAGATAGAAGAAAGTAGAAAGATTGTATTTATGTTGTCTTTTCTATAAAAGAGTTTTTATTTACTTTATAAGATTACAAATAAGGCAAAATAAGATAGGTTAGCAAAAATAATACTATAAACATCTTTAGATGAAAATAAAGAATAGTTTTCAACAAAAATTACCTAAAATTTTTTAGAATGATATCAGAGGAGGATTGGTTGTGAACCAAGGTCAAAACTAGATCCTAGGACACAAAACTGCATATCTATAGCAAATGAAAGATTTTTTTGTTGATTGGAGAGTGAAGTTTGAAAGCACACTTTATAGGATTTTTTTTAGAGTTGATTTTGGATGGTTTTAGTAGATAATAACTTTGTGAGAGCTTTGTAAAGTTAGGATTATTTTAGGTGACTTTGGTTTTTGTGAAATAAAAAGAGATTTATATTTTAAATAATTTTGTAAGTTTTTTAGTAAGTTTGTAGTTCAAATTGTGTAAATTTGTAAATATAATTATGTTAGATGTGTTTTGTAAATTTGAGCTTAATCAAATGGTTAGATTAAAGATGATTGAAATTCAAGTAGATTAAGATCTTCAAAATTGGATTTTGAGGGTTAGGGAGGCTTTCTAGAATTTTGAACAATCTTCTAGTTGAATTTAAATGAATTTTTGTGAGGTCATATTTGACTTAGTTTTTAAAATTTATATAAATTTTTAGAGAAAATAAATTGTACAAAATAGAGCTATTAACAGTAGAAGATTGACATTAAGATTAGAGAAAGATGATAACCAACACCTAAGCAAATTAGGAGCTTTTTTTCTAAATTTGTAAGTTTTATTCTCTTCAAATTTTGTATGCTTGTTATCAATAAATAAATTGAAAGTATAAAAATTTTAAATCAAGATCAATGGTTAGTTTGATAATTATTAAGGTTGATTAAGATTGATTAGAATTAGATAGGATTTGATTAGAATTTATTAGGATTTACTTAGGATTTACTTAGGATTTTTTAAGGATTTTTTAAAGATTTTTTAATGATTTTTTTAAGACTTTGTAGGATTTTATAAAAGATTCTTTGTGATTTTTTAGGATTTCTTTAAGATTTTTTTAGGATTTAATTATGATTTGATTAGAAATATCTAAGATTCAATTGAAAATTATCTAAGATTTTATTAAGATTATTAGGTTCTTGGTTAACTATAAAATATAACATTATCTTCTACAATTAAATGTTTGGTGTATTCTCAAATAAGACAAAAAATAATACATAATACAACAATGGTTCCTTAAATTTACTAAGAATTTATTCTAAAAAATTAATATTATTATATCTTCAATCATTTGTACAAGTTAATTGCATAATTTTATAGATTATTTTTTAAAAATTTAATATAGAATATACATCTAAATTTTAATCTATGATATCAATCATTTAAGTTCAAATACAAGATATCAACTTTAATTATTATTATTATTTTTTTCATAATCTATCTGAATAGTATCAATACAATTATCAAAAAAATATTATTATTAAAAAAATATTCAAATAGGAATGGTATCATAATGTATATGTAGAAGTGTATGGCACGGGAAGGTGTCCACATAGTAAAAAGGGGGTATCTACCTAACAGTTGCCTTAAGAAATTACAAATTTGTTATAAAGATTGGCTTTCTTTTCTTATGGATACAATACACTTTGTTTTTAAGAGGATTGCTTAATCTCTTGAGAGAAAATTATAATTTCTTGTTGAAGGTAATTATTCTTTTTTTATAAATAAAATATAATTATATTTTTTAAAAATATAATTTTATATATAAATTATAATTTTTTTAAAAGAATGTTCTTCTTTTTTTGTAAAAAATTACAATTTATTTTTCAAGGGAGTGCATATTAATTTATTAATTAAAATTCAATTTATTTATGAGAGTTCTTAATCCTTTAAAAGTAAATTATATATTCTTAATGAGGGCAACTATTCTTTCCTTATGGTAATACAAGGTTTCTTATTAGGAGGATTCTACTTCTTATACAAATAAATTTTAAGTTCTTATTGAATACTATTTTTGTTTCCTTGTGAATAAAATATATTTCTTGTTGTAAAAAATTATTTTTCTTTTATAAATTTTACTATCTATAAATAATAATATTTATTCTAATCTAAAAAAGTAATAAGTCTTTTATATTTTAAGAAGATATGGAACATAAAAATTGATACAAATAGAAAAGACCAATAGATGAAGGGATGTATTTTCTTATAAAATTCAATTATAGAATCTAATAGAATTGTTTAAAAGAAAGGAAACAATTGATTATAAATAAGTTTATAAGAAAAAAATAGATGCTTTTAAAAATAGGTTAAACAAGATATAGTGCTTGATTAGTTGCAAAAAGATATATTTAAAAAGAAGATATTGATTTTAATATAATCTTCTCTTTTATAGTTAAGATTGCTTCTATTTGTATGCTATTAGTAATAGTTATAGAAAGTGATTTAAAATTGGAGCAATTAGGTTTAAATACTACTTTCTTATGAAAAAAATTAGAAGAAGAAATCTATATGAATCAAGCTTAAGAATTTGGAAGATCTAAAAAAGATAATCTTATATTTAGATTGAAAAAAAATACTATATAGATTAAAACAAAGTCCTAATCAATGGTATAAGTAATTTAATGCTTATATAATAAAACAAAGATACACTTATAATAATTTTAGCTATTATGTTTACAATTGTTGGTAGATCTTTAAATTTTTTTTTTTTACTTTTTAATCTATTCTAGCTCTTTCAATAAGAAAAGCACAATATATATCTATTACAGTAGCAAATAAAAAAATAATATGGTTAAAAAGACTTACCAATAAATTTGATTTCATGTAAGATCAAAATTTATTATATTTTAATAATTAAAGTACTATACATCTAACAAAGAATTAAATATTATTTTAAAACAAAATATACATATGTCAAATATCATGACATTTGGGATGTTATTACTAATTGTGAATTCTACTTGGAAAAGATAGATACAAAGAAGAATGTATTAAATATGTTGATAAAAATACTAATAATTAAAAAATTCAAGTTTTATTTGAGTTTATTAAATAAAATATGCTTAATAGAGGAGCATCTATTAATATGTGGTATAAAAAATATTAATATTTAATTTTGCTTATTTAAATAAAATTCAAGTGAAGGTAGAATTTTTTATAAAAATATCTTGTATATATATGTGTATATGAATTTATTATGGTAGGCTTGCTTGCTATTTAATCAAATGTTTCCATAGAGATTTCAAAAAGAGGTGAAATTGCTTTCTTAGCTTTCTTGTAATAGAAGGAGCGGAAGTAGCATCTTTGCAATATGATATATGTCCCATTTAGTAGGTGCTTAGGATATTTTTTGAATAATCTTTGAAGGTTTTAATTGCTTTAGTATATTTTTTAGATCTTAGGAAAAAATTATATTTTATATTTATTTCTTTGTATAAGTATGATTTTGTATTTATTTTTATAATATAATATTATTAAGATATTTAATTATGGTCTTGTGACTTTTCTTTTTACTTCCATTCCTTTGAAATTAAATGACAATCAAGTTGAAGCAATAATTTCTACTAATAGATTCTTTTTTTATTGTCACACTTCTCAAATGTGGATTTTATCTTTTTTATAATCTTATCTTTATGCTTTGTATATGCTTTTGTGACTTATTTAAATATATATATTTTTTTGCCCTTTCTTTGGTTCTTATTGTATGACAATAAATTTATTCTATATTTTTTAATTTATTTTTATAATTTTAATGCTTCTTATTTCTTCTACTTCATTAATTCTAATACATTTGGTTTCTATGCTCTTATTGATTTTATCTAATTTTTTTATCTTTATTTTTTAGAGATCTATCATTTTAAAATCTTATTGCTGATAATAATTCTTTTTTTTATATATTATGTCATATTATCAAATTGTATAGTAAGCTTATTTGTATTTTTCAATCTACAAGATTTATAGTTTGCTAGCTTAGATTCTTCTTCTATATTGTAATATATAATTACTGCAATCTCTACACTTATTCTTTCTATATCTTGTGGTAGCAAGCTTTATTGTAGTAGTAGACTTGCACTTGGTACATTCTTTATTTATTTATTTTTTATACTATAAATGTATAAATTTTATAATTTTATAATTTTATAATTTAGACATGATAGTCTATTAGTCTTTTTTTTAGTTCCAAGAGAGTATTATATTCTTATAGTGGATTCTTGTTCTAGCTTATAAAGGAGGTTTTATTTTTTATTGATTGGAAGGTTATTTTTTTAATTATAGATTTTATATGATAAATTTTTTTTGTGTCTTATTGGATGTATTTGTTGCCAATATTGCTAATCAATTGTCTTCTTTCATTGCATTTTCTAGATACTACAACCTTTATATAGTATTATTTTTTATTTGGCTCAATTTTGATTCATTTTTTGACTTATTAAAGTTTAAAAAGTTGTGTCTATTTATTTTGCTATGTATACCAAATTGTATGTAGAGTTTATATTTCATGCAATCAATATTGATCTTGACTCATTTTTTTGCCACTTTTTTGTTTTAACATTGTACTATATTTGTAAAGCAATCATTTTCTTTTTTTTCAAGTAATTTTTTAAATAATATTTAGCATCCAATAGTACTACGCTAGTTAACTTTTCTAGTAATATTTATTGCCAAAACATGATTCTCATGATAAAAGATGACCATGTTATTGTGGTGGAGACAACATGGTTGAATTTTCAAGGAGCTCCCCTAGTTCCTTGCAAAGGCTCGCCTGACTAGATTTAAAGTGTAAAATTTAAGGTTTAGAGAAGGTTGGAAGAAATGGTCTCTCATCGTCATCAACAGCGGCCTCCAGAAATCATCACGTCCGTTCTTCCTCTTGCTCAGAGTTCTCCTCGTTCGTGTCTTCCTTTGGCCAGCATGGCACTAGCAGTGCTTGGTAATTACACCCTTGTACCAAACTCGACCGCTCCCTCTATCTAGCTCTTGGTTACTTCCCGCTTCACCTCTCCGCTTCGCCGTCACCATCACATCGTCAGCCAGGGAACAAACAATCATTCCCCAAGCTCCACGCATTCCTCACTCCACATGGATTCAAGTATTCAATTACCTACCTCCTTCCATCATTCGGCACCACATCAGTCACCGCAAACACTTGGACAGGAGCACTAATCTTCACGCTGCAGCACATTTCAAACGTTGCTACCTCTGCTCCTTATGAATATCAGCATTAACTTGCATCTTCCGCAATCGTGCAGCCCTCTCTGCATCCGACAGTTGCCCAGGCTTGGGAGGCCTTCCTCTACTTGTTGGCTTTGAGAGAACGTTTTCACTATTTATGTCTTTCCTTCCAACTACCCGATCTTCAACATCCAGCCTATTCTCTATTGCATCTAATTTAGTGTTTCTCAAATCATCTACAGAGCTATTTATCGGGGACTTGACTTTCCTTTCTGATTCCTTAGTGTATGGAAGCTTGGTGTCTCCATCTTTGTACCTTTTTGACCTTTGATCACTGAGATGGAGTTCCTTGTATCTTCCATCACCTTTAGAAGCAGCCTTAGAATCAAATTCACCTATTCTTAATCCTCTCTGACCGTAATCCTTCCTGAGAATAGGACTTCTGCTTGGACTCGATGGGATCATGTGTGGAACTCTCTTCCTTTTAACATGATCTTGATCTTTGGGCCCTTTCAGCCTTCCGTCATTGTCCCTGTGTTCCAAATACCTACCTTTGTCCAGGTAAGGACTCCTAGAATCAAAATTATCTCTCCTCAATCTATCTAGGTCATAATCCCTTTGAGTAGGTCTTCTGCTTGAACTTCTAGATAAGCTCCTAGATTGAACTTGCTTATCCTTTCCATAATCACGATCTTCAGACCCTTTCTGCCTCTGATCACTGTCCTTGTACTCCCCGTACCTACCTTTGCGCGTGTAAGAATCTCTGGAATGAAAATCACCTCTACTTGAATGTCCCGCTGCTCTTCAAACACACAACCACCGTGGAGCTTTCTGTAACATCCACCTCCAATGTCACGTCGCTAAAAACCAAACTCCCAAAAACAACCCGACACCGTATCCCGTGTGCATTCCCACTTACACCCGAGAGCCACAAGAAACCTCAGACGACGCCCAAAGACATAGACCAAAAATCGCACCCCACCCGAACTTCATCCAACCCCCGTCCAAGAATTTATATCGGTTTTCATGCAACCTCCTCAAATCCCGCTCACTCTCGAAGCTTCACTCCAGCAGTTGCCCCCATCAACTCAATACTCTGATTTTGACGACCTTTAGCTTTTTGAAACCACTTGTTTATGTGGCTTCAGCTGCACAAACATTCACGGCAATCCAACGGTCGAGCTCTCCCAACTGCTCTTCTAAAGTTACGTCATCTAAATTCTTCAGATCTGCAACAATCGTCACTTGATTCATTGCGACAGATTCATCTTGTTTCCTATTTTCATGATACTAAATTTTTCGGGAAGTTTACATCAAGCGGCTCCTACCTTCAGAAATTCCACCTTGGAATTCACTATTCCAACAGACTGATCGAAGAAAACCCAATACCCTCCTACAATGAACCGAATCACGATCGATGGCAAATTCTATCTGTATTGTGCACTTGTATAATAGCCTACCCAGGTTCTGAAGATCAACTAGCGATGTTCACAGCAGCAGAAGGTTAATTTCGTGAGTTCCGGGCAAAGCTCAAAGGTTGCTTCAAAGTCCGTGAACTGAAGCTTGTCGTCGGCATCCTGGAATTCTACGCTTGAAGGACTGCTCACATTCTCGACTCTCCTCTCCGCATTGGGCTGACAAAGAGGGGTTTGCGGTACTGCATCTACCTCAGAAATAATGTTCTTGACCTCCTTGAGAAAACATTCATCGGACTTCTCTAATGGCAGTGTTTTTCCTACCTTTCAAGTCTCCCTCCACGGAACACGCACTGCAGAGTCTTTCAGAATCCTAACAGAATCGCATTGTTGCGTGGAACTAGAATCATGTTAACTGTGGTAAGCATGTTCATCGGCGAAGCAATGAAGCTTTTGGGTAAGGTCGCTGCATGAGTCGTAGAGCCGAACTGAATCCCTTTGAGCACAAGAGCTTAATTCAGATGAAGAATCGCAAATCGTTGAGCTCCGCTTCTTCAAAAATAGCTTCAAATTGCAGATATTTTCAAGGCGTGAAATCGTTTCCACAAGATCTTTTGAACTAACGGTACTTAATCTTTCTACTGTCTATTATGACGTCTTGACTACAACAACTCCACAATATGTTCTCCTTCCTCTCCTTCCGAAGACCTCACAAACTGCTCAACAATTCTCCAAAATGCGACGCGGTTTCACTCGTTCTCCTTCGTCTCTTCACAGTTCCCTGCAAATCAAAGCTCAATCGGATTTCAACAGCACCGAATGCATGACTCCACTGCAAATTCCGCCGCTCTCACTCTAGTCACACCGTCTCTCTTCATAGCGCATGTGAGGTAAAAATATCGCCCTAGCTAATGAGGTGGCTATTTCTCCTCACATTGATAATTATCTTTAGATCTCTTTCCATAATTGGGTTTGTGTCTTAAGTTATTGATTTATCCTATTTATTTAACTATTAAGTGACCTTATTAACTTACAAGTGTTAATTGTTAGGTTATTTTGTGATTTACGTTTGCTATGTTTTCCTGCCTTTTTATTTATTTTCTTTGATTCTCCATAATTTTAATTATTATTTTTGGATTATTGTGTTCATAATTTTTTAATTTAATTTAAGTTATTTTTTAAAAAAATCTTGTTCGTATTTTGTTCTAGTTTGCTATTATTTCTAATTTATAAGTATGTGACTACCAGAAGGTTTTATGGTCATGGCCTCGCCCACATTGAGCTTATGTTTCAACCAACTCACAATTCTCAACTTATCAAAATTCAGCTCACAACGTTGTCACGAAATAGACTGCTAGGTTAGCAAATCAATCCCAGTTCCATTGGCTCAGTGCTCAGTTAGGCTTAGTCTCATCTTTTCCTTCACACTGAACTACCACAGGGATACTCAGATGAACTTCCAAGCCGGATCGCAACGACACCACGACAACAGCCAATAGACAGGGCCTTGCATACATAACGATCCTGGCCACGTCGACGGAACGAACAATAAGACGATCGACGTTGGGAATCAGGCACAGCAGGACCACTGGCTCGAAGAACAGGGTGGCGACGAACGGAATTCAGGAACAACACCACTCGAAGAAGAAAAGGCGACGAAGATGGAATTTAGGAACAACACGGACCACCTTGGATCAAAGAAGAAGAGACAACGACGATGGAATTCAGGAATAGCACGAACCACCTCGGCTTAAAGAAGAAAGGGTGACGACGATGGAGTTCAGGAACAGCGAGAACCACCTTGGCTTGAAGAAGAAGGGCTGAGCTTGCAGAAGAAAAGCCGACAACGAGCGGAATCAACAACACTACTTGGATAGGGAACTTAGCAACAACGAATTAGCAACAAGGAAACCAGCATGGGGAAATCAACAACACCACCTCGACGGGGAACTTAGCAACAAAAAACCAACAACTGGGAAACTAGCGACAAAGGACTAGCAACATGGAAATTAACAACACCACTTCGACGTGGAAATCAGCAACACCGCTCCAACGGAAAAAACAGCAACTCGACGGGGAATCAACACACCAGCTCGACGAGGAATCAACACACCACCTTGACGAGAAAAACAACATCACTGCTCCAACGGAGAAATCAACATCATTCCAATGGGGAAAATAGTAGCACCGCTCCAACGGGGAAAACAACAGCTTGACGGGGAATCAACACACCACCTCGACGGGGATTTCAGCAGCAGAAAAATTAACACCACCTCGACATGGAAATTAACAACACTACTTTGGGAAAGTCAGCAACCACACTTCGGGGAGATCAGCAACAACACTTCAGAAACAATCACAAGGGTAGGAGCACGCTGGAGAGCCAATCCGACACCGGCGGAAGGAAGAGTGTTGTGGCTCTCTCCAACCCCGGCCAGGTGACCACGATGGAATTGGCTTCAGGCTCCTACCGCCGAGACAACGTCGGAGGATTGCAGGAGCAATGTAGGGCTGCCAGCGGTGCTTGATAAGCTGAGCGGCTGATTATTTACTTGATTAGTCTTGACAATACTGCATTGTCTCGATTAAAGACAAATTAATTAACTGATCGAGCTGCCTTGTCTTGATTAACGGCAAGGTGACCTAGTGCCGAATGGAAGTGTCATAGCTAGGATTAACATAATATGGCCAAAATTAGATGACATGTGGCTAGGATTTAAATGACATGGCTAGAATTTAGATGATATGGCAACCACCTAGCTCATGGTAAAAGAAATCCAACCAATCCCATTAAGAGATTAAATTCTTTCTTCTACTACTAAATTCTCTATTAATACACCAGTAATTGAATAAATAAAAGTAAATCTTCTAGAACTAAGAATCATGTGATCAATCTAAATAAATTTCAATTATTAGGATTTTATTTACTTCTATTAAATTAAACTTGTGCTTTTAATATCAAATTGCATGTGAATTGGAAAGAAACCAATTACTAAGTTGTTTTGAGCTCTTATATATGGCAACCATTTGGGACAATTCAAAGATGCAAAGAATCCAACATTCCTTGCTAATTGAGAGATTTTATCAAACTAAAAGAAAAAGAAGGAGATTGAAATTCCTATGTTATTCTAAAATGAAGTCAATTCAAACCTTCCAACTTACAAAATAGAATGATTGTTTGTTCTTCTTCTAATAGTTGGATTTGGATATGAAGCTATAACCTTTAAATGTATCTTCTTTGTAACCACAATTGGCCTTTTTACATTATACTAGCTCAATGAATAACTTGATTGATTTTGTCCAGATTCAAATTGAAGCTGATTCGACATGATTACTTAGGTGGCTAATTAGATGTACTTGTTGGGATGTCTAGACCAAAAAAAAGAACTTATAACTACTATGTTCTTTTCGTAATGGTTCAAATAATATAATTTTCAAAATTTCTAGACTCATCTAAGAATTTATTTTATAATGCTACTCTTGGCAATTTGGCCTACAAATAAGAAAAGAGGAGGATGACAACTATATTCACACCTTATATTTTTTACACCTACTGCCTGTAATCTTAATTAGAAAGAAATCTCCATATAAAGTTTCTAATTATATTAAATTATTTAAAAAATTGTAATTTAATTGAATACGACTCCAACCTCCAAACATCAAACTTAGCCAAAAAATCAAGCTTTCTTGTATCTTATAACATCACCAATGTTTTAAGCCATAGAATATGTTTTTTTACTTCTTGTCAAAGACAATCTTTCTATAATTCTAGATTATCTCTATATGTTGAGCGCTTATCCTCTTTGCTTCTTCTAGACCTTTTAAATCATCCAATTACTCTCTTAAGGACTATTGTATAGTCATTCTTTCATCTATAACTATTATAAGTAATTTTATCTTAAATTCAATTGAAAAAATGGCTTCTATATTATAAACTAGGAAGAAGGGGATTTCTTGTGTTGTAATCTTATATATAATATAATAAGTCTAAAAAGCAGCTGATAATTTGGTATTCTAATCTCTTTAAATTGTTTATTATTTTTTTAAATATATTAATCAAAATTTGATTAATGCACTTAATATGACTATTAATTTATAGATGATAAGATGTAATCATCCTATGATTAAGCTTAAATCTATTGATCATGTTTTTAATCACGGTATTTAAGAAGTGGCTACTTACATCACTAATTAATATTTTGGGATAACCAAATTGGATAATGATTTATTCAAACAAAAAATTGACTACATAAATAGAATTATTGGATTTTATTGCCATGCCTTTGGCACATTTAGTCAAATACTCAATAGCTACTACTATGTGCTTTAAGCCCTTTGAAGAATTGAGATAAATTTTTCCAATATAGTCAATTTTTTATTTTTTAAAGAGGACTAATAATATGGAGATATGAAAGAATAATTCTATGTACAAATCATTTTTTATATAAAGATGACAAGTATCACAATGCCTAGTATGGTTGTGAGCATCTTTGAACATGGTAGGCCAATAATAGCCCACCTTTATGGCTTTTTGAGCTATTAATCTATCCAAAAAATTACTCCCACATGCACTATCATGATTGGCTTCTAAAATAGCCAAAACCTCACCAACCACTATATAATGTCTACAAAATCCATCAACTTCTCTATAATATATTTGATTTTTTATAACAATAAAATATCAATTGTTTATCCAAACTTTTTTAAATTCATTTTGAAATAGGCTCTAAGGCAATTGTTAAAAAGTAAGAAACTTTGCAATATAGGTATACCACATAGAATGAGTGGAAACACTAAAAAGACTTTCATCTAATTTTTTTTGTATAATAACACCCATTAAGCTATTCTATTGCTTAATTTCGCTTTATTGACCAAATACTTAATAACTATGTAGTCAATAAAAAAAACTATGGGATTTAACAATAGGTAGTGGCAAAATTTTTTCACCAAGAATACCATGGCTAAGTATTCTCTCTTAGTGGTGGTATAGTTCTTTTGTATGACATTCAATTATCTATTAATTAAGGCTATTGGATAATCTTTTTTTTTTTTGCCTATTGGTTGGCACAACAAACTACCTATTACTATAGCTAATATATTGTAGTAGATGTAAAATAGAAATTTCTAATTTGGAGGTTTTAAAATGGGATAGGAGCTAATTTTTTTTTAAAAAAAATACTTAAAGGCATCTTGATACTCCAGAGTTCACCCAAACTTAACAATTTTATATTATAATTTGATAATAGATAGGATTTTTGTGGCATAATCTAAAATTAATTTCCTATAAAATCCAATGTGGCTTAAGACTTCACTAATATCATATGAGATATCCAATCTATGATCTCTATTAGTTTGATAAAAATAATTTGCAATAATTTTTAAAATTTTATTTTAACAATCAAGTGAAATTGAAGGTTTATACAACATTCCTTTTGTCTAATTGGTATGGCTCTTAAAATAAGTGATATTTGGTGTTGAATCACTTTCAATGATATATTTTTAATATTTTTATAAGACCATGTTAAAATATTTTAATATTCTATTATTAGATTTTTATATATGGACATCTCTTTTTCTTTCAAATAAAGTCCCACTTTGATTATTTTAGCCTCTTCATCTTCTTTCAACACATTGATGTATTTCCAATCTTTGTGGTGTATATACAATTATTCCATAGAATCCTTATACCAATTACTTAGAATAGGATAATAGATAGTAATTCCATCACCAACCATAATTCTAAATGAGGTGGTCTAGAATTGAAAGAGTGAAACTAAATCTTATTCTTTCTTAAGAACTTCAATGTCTTCATTTAAGATGCTATATATATTAAATCCAAATACTTCAACCTCTAATACTTCTACAATAAAAGCTAGCCCTTCAATTTTTTTGAAATCTTTTTATCACCTACAGCCTTTTGCAAAATTGATCAAATCATTGTTATTTGAATTGGAATTAGGATATTTTCATAGCCAATAGATAAAAATTCTATCATTCTTTTAATGATTTAAGCTTGGTTCTAAGCATTCTAAAGATTTAACTATAGGTTCTATAGAATTGGCCTATGCTAGGTATTTTAGTGCTATAATTTTTTTTTTATTTTTTTTATAAACCAATGTAGATGATTTTTTATTAGATGAATAAATTGGACTGGGATTCAAATCACCTTAGCTAAGCTTAATGGCAATTTTAGTTTGATTGTTTTAGGATCCAAAAATAATATGGGATTTTTCACCACCCAATCTACTAACACATTAGAAGCTTTCAATTAAGGACAACCTAATAGTAGGAGAAACAAATCCTTAGCTGTATGCATCTAGATAACATAAGAGGTAATAATATATTCTTCATCTCTAATATATGTTTTATAGTTTTTGATTTGGCCTAAAAGAATGGTTGGATTTTGATTTGCTATATTGATTACAAAAGATGAAGATCTATTATACTTAAAATAGAATTTTTCTATTCTTTAAAATGGAATAATATTCAAGCCTCTCCTTCCATCTATCAAGGTATTAAAAAGGATTTTATCTATAATAGAAGCCTAGAATTCCGTTGTCTTTATTTCTATGGATTTTCTACCAACTTGTATTATAATTAAAAACTTTATCTTAGGTTTTTGTCGACTTTGGATTACTACTCTAAATTTAAGTATTTTCCTTATTATTATTGGGAATAAAAACTTTCAAAGTTTACAGAACCTTCTAAAATATTTTAAAATTTTTGTAGTTAGTGAAAGTTGCTTGAAAAGCTTTGTAGTTGATAGAAGTAGCTCGAGAAGCTTCTTAGTTAATAGAAGGAACTTGAGAAGCTTTCAAATTAGTAGAAGCTATTTGAGAAGCTTCTTAGTTTGATGGAAGGTATTTAAAAAGCTTCTTAGACATGGATATATATTAGAATTGAGGTTGAAAAGTTCTTTAGTCTTAACAACACATTTCTTAGAGTTCTATCCCACTTTTCTTGCTATTGTTTATGTACTCATCTAGATAATTTAAGCCTTTGTTGATTTCTTCTTGGAACTTCTTTCTAGTTCAAATCTCTTGTTTTATATTTTTATGTCCTTGACAGTTTGTCGAGACTATTCTCATATTAAATATTAGAATTAGATCTTTTTTTTATTAGAGAGTGGATTATCTCTCTTCTTGAAGATATACTAGTATTTTAGAGGTTACAAATTATCCTCCTCTAAACTAATACTTCCTTCATCATAATATTAGAGCTTTATCCCTATTATAAGAGAGTAGATCATCTTTCTTTTTAAAGGTCTTAAGGCATTTTAGATATTGAAAATTATCCTCCTCTAAACTAATATTATCTTCATATAGATTCATTTTTTTTTCTCTTAAAATGGCTAAAAATCAAGACATTAATATGATTGAATCTTTTGAGTCCAAATTAAATACTATTATTAGTACTCTTATTACTTCATCTACTAAGACTATGGAGATTAAAGAAATTATTGTAAAACTTTATAACAATATAATATCTAGAATACCACAACTTAGACTGCATCCACCTCCAACTTGTATGCTTGAGGATGTACTACTATCTATACTGCATCAAGAAAATCTATCTATTGAACAATATAAAGAATCTCAAGTTAGTCTTCTAAAAAAATATGATGATACATGTTTAAAGTTTTGAAGGTTTGTCAATCAAATTTGATTAATAATGGTTCTATAATTTGATATTTATCCAACAAAAGAATCACAAGTTGGATTGGTTGGTACCTTGCTTACAAAGCAAGCATTATTATGGTTTATTTTCTTATTTAAAAAGAGACCACAAATTTTAAATAACTTTGAAGCTTTCATGGAAGCATTTACAGAAGTATTTGGAGAGCATGATAAGGCTCATTAGGCAACAATTAATATCTAAGTATTATGACAAAAGGTACGCTCGGCATCAATCTATACATCTAATTTTGGGCAATTAATATGGAACATCAATTGAGATGAAGAAGCCTCGATGAATCAATTCTATTGAAGATTAAAAGACAATATGAAGGATTTGTTATTATTGCTTCCAAATCCACAATCGCTCAATGAAGCCATTAAATAAGCCATAAAATGTGATAATTAATTATTTTAATGTTGTCAAGATCAATGTTTATAGACTTCAACAAGACAACATGTAATCTGATACATTCCTACTACATTGGCAAGCAATCTAAATTCACATTCAAAAATAGAAGATATGCAACTTGATGCCGTAAGTTTTAAATTTTTTAATACATAAGAAAAAAAGTGTTAAGTAGAAGAAGATCTATGTTTATATTGTAGTGAGAAAGGCCACAAGGTTGGCAATTGTTCAAAGAAACAAAATTGACGCATTATCAAAATCAAAAGTGCAATCATTTAAGAAAAAAAAGATATTTGGCCATAGTACAAACCTTATAATTAGACAATTCAATATTACAAAACTATTCATATTCTTTTCTTTTTGCTGAGCCTGCTTCTTATTTTATAATTTTTTGTGTATTTTGGCCGTCAAAAGCTTCAAACAATTGTCTTATTGAATTTAGGAGCATTTGCTTATTTTTTAGTTGAGACATTTGTTAAGCTTCATAAAATTCCTCTAGTACAAAAATCCAAACTTATTCATGTAGAAATAATAGATAGACAACTCTTATCCTTTGATAGTATCATCCATGAAACAACACCTATAGAAGTATCATTTAAAAACCATAGCAATCAAATTGTGTTCAATATTATTAGAACTCCTTCAAATCCTATTATTCTTAGACTTTCTTGATTGAAAAAGCATAATCCATGTATAGATTAGAGGTCATGAAGAATAAAATTTTTGATAGAAATTTTTGTAAGAAAACTTTGTAAAAAATCACAAGTTGGTAAACCTTTATTTGTTAGAGTAAGGACTTTCATAAGGTTGACCAAAAAAAGTACACCATTTTTTATTTACGCAATTCCAATTAAAGAAGATATGACTTCATTGATAATTATTCCAAAGTAATATTATAAATTTTAAGATGTTTTTTTAAAAAAAATACTGATATGTTACCAAAGCACCGAGCATATGATTGTATTGTAGATCTTTAAAAAAGAATGCAACTACCTTTTGACCTGATTTATAACCTTTTTCAAAACGAGCTTTTGGTGTTGAAAGATTATATTGATGAAAACCTTACAAAGAACTTGATCAGGCATTCAAAGTCTCCAATAGATGCACCTATACTCTTTATAAAGAAAAATGATAGTTTCTTGTATATGTGTATTGATTATCAAAAATTAAATAAGATAATAGTAAAAAATTATTATCTACTATTGTTAATTTCAAAAAATTTGTAACAACTTGGCTAAATCAAGATCTATACTAAAATAGATCTTTGTTAAGCATATAACTTAATATGGATTAAAGAGGGAGATGAATAAAAGACGGCATTTCAAACAAGGTATGGATATTTTGAATGTAATGTCATGTCTTTTGGATTAATAAATATATCCGCTATCTTTTAGCATTTAATAAATGACATCTTTCAAGAGTATCTATACAAGTTTGTAGTGATTTATATTAATGATAATTTGATCTATTCAATAAATGTGGAAGAAGAAGAAGAAGAAGAGCATGCAAAGTTGGTATTACAAAAGCTATGAAATATAGATCTATATGCCAAGTTAGAAAAATATATATTTCATCAATCAAAGATGGAATTTTTGAAATATATTATATCTATTGAAGGTTTGATGATGGATTCCAAAAAGATGGAGGCAGTTATGCAATGGGCCATTCTAAAGACTATAAAAGACATACAATACTTTCTTAAATTTACCAACTTTTATTTGATCTTCATCAAAAATTACTCGCAAGTTGCAACCCTTCTTATTTAATTGACATACAAAGACAAGTTGAAATAGGGACCTCAAGCAAAGAAGGTATTTCAAGATTTCAAGACAATGTTTATCATAGCTGTAATCTTAGTCTATCCAAATTTTATAAAAATATTCTACATGAAGACCGATGCTTTGGATTTTATACTAGGAACCGTACTTTTACAAATGAGAATAGACAATAAGTTCCATCTTGTTGCATTTTATTCTCAAAAGTTTTTTGCTATCAAAATTAATTATAAAATTCATAATAAAGAACTCTTTGCTATTGTGGATTTTTTTTTAAAATGACATCATTTTTTTGAAGGAGCAATGCATCTTATGATAGTATATATAGATCACAAGAACTTGAAATATTTTATATTGGCTCAAGTTCTTAATTGTCGTTAAGCTCAATGGAATATATCATTATCTTGATTTGACTTTGTTATTATTTATTGACTTAAAAAGCAACAAAGATTGTCTAATGTTTTATCAAGGAAATCATATCTTATATGAAGGATAGGAAATATAATTTTTTATCAATAATATATAACTTTATTAAAGATAGAGCAATTTTATTTTTGTGCTACTATTATAATTATACCTATTGATTCTAGTTTCTTAAATGAGGTGAATATTGCAACCACTAATGATGCTTTGGCCTTTGATATCAAACATCACTTCAATAAAAATATTGCAACCACTAATGATGCTTTGGCCTTTGATATCAAACATCACTTCAATAAAAATATTGACAAGTTCAAACTTGAAGAAGACCTTCTATATTTTGAAGAATGTTTATATATCTCAAAAAAACCAATACAACTATGCATTTTTTAATCTTACCATAACTTTCTAACTACAAGTCACTTTAAATTTAATAAGACCTTAGAACTTATTTCGAGAGACTTTTAATGGCCTCAAACATGGAAGACTATGAAAGATTTTGTGCTCTCTTATTATATTTGTTCAAGATCCAAGAATCCTTGACATTTTCCTTATGGATTTTTATAGTCCTTGCCTATTTCAAGATGGTCATGGTCTTCTATCGCAATAGATTTCTTCATGGATCTATTGCCATCTAATTTATTAGATAGCATTCTTGTAGTAGTTGATCAATTCACAAAGATGGTTCCTTTTATTCTTTGTAAGAAGATTACTTCTAGTGAAGGATCAACAAGATTCTTTTTTAATAATATATTAATATTATGGCCTATTGGATGATATCATATCTAATCAAAGATCTCAATTTGTATCTAAGTTTTAGAGATGCCTTTTCAAAATATTGAAGGTGGACATTAAACTTTCTTCAACTTTCTATTCTAAAACTAATGGCCAAATAGAACAAATTAACCAAGTTTTCCAGTAGTATTTACAATGCAATATCAACTATTAACAAGATGATAGGATCTCGTATCTATCGTTAGGAAAATTTATATATAATAATATTATTTATGCATCAACTTAATAATCACCATTTTATTCTAACTTTGGATATCATTCAAAGCTTGATCTATGGAGTACATCAAAATATAACAATCTAACAACCGAAGGATTTGCAAAGCATCTATCGTAACACCAAACAACCTTAAAGTTTCAATTGCAAACAAGTCAAGATGCTTATAAGATATCTATAGATAAATTTAGGAATCAAATGCTTATTTTTTATATTGGAGATAAAGTATGGTTTCTTTGACGGAACATCAAGATCAAGCAGCTATGCAATAAGTTGAACTATCGAAGGTTAGGACCATTTTTCATCTAGAAGCAAATTAATCTAGTAGCATATCACTTGGAAATATCATCTTCTATGAAGATACATCTAGTTTTCCATGTCTCTCTTTTGGAGCCTTATAGAAAGTTACATATTTTGGAAAGAGTATAACTATTGCCGCCTAATATTAAAATAAAAAATCATAAAGAATACAAGGTCAAAAAGTGTTTAATTCATGGCAAAGATGGAGCAAATTAAAACATCTTATTCATTGGCACGGCTATGATATCAATGAGTACATATGAGAATTAGTCAAAAATCTTGCCAATGGGCCTCAAAAGATATAAAAATTTCATCAATTCTATTCCCACAAATTCAAATGTGTTTGATGATAACTTCTTAGTAAAAATTGGATTTGAGGAATACCTATAAGAAGGAAAGAATCAAATCAAAGCATTCATCAATATGCAATCATATGTTTTAAGATAAAATAAAGTTGTAGAAACAAGTCAATTATCATATTAAACCTTTAAGTATTGAAAGATTTAGTAAAACAAGATTCAAAAGATTCATTTGTTATGGAAGCTTTAAATGAAACAATACAATTTTTACAACCTTTAATTGAAAAAAGTGAGAACAATACATTTCAAGGCCAAGTACAACCATGATTAGAGCCATTAGGAACAACACTTAGCTATACAAGTCTTAGTTCCAATGCTCGAGCTTTAGTGATATTGCTGGAGCTTAGAAAGATGAATCTTTTTGAAATTGAGATCTTGTTTGGAGGATGTTTTGAAGGCCGCAATTAAGATCAAATCCTAGGATGGAATATTTAACAAAGCTACTAGCTCAAGGCTATAGGCAATTTTTTTGAAGATCTATAGAATCTATTCACTAAGAACAAAGAATAGAATGCATAGCTTCATTGATACAACATATTTTTGATTTTCTATGTATGTAAGAAGATTTTTAAAGGTATGAGCTCTTCATGGAACTTGTTGCTGGAGAAAAGGGTGTTATTAGAGACATACACTTTGAAAGTTCATAAAACCTTCTAAAATACTTTAGAGGTTTTTTAGTTGGTGAAAGTCGGTTGAGAAGCTTCCTACTTGGTGGAAGTAACTCAAGAAGCTTTGTAGTTAGTGGAAGGAGCTCAAGAAGCTTCCAAGTTGATAAAAGCTACTCGAAAAGCTTCCAAGTTTGATAGAAGCCATTCAAGAAGCTTCCTAAATCAAGATGTATATTGAAATTGAAGCTTAAAAGTTTTTTAGTCTTAACAATGTATTTTTTAGAATTCTAATTCATCTTTCTTAGTATTGTTCATATACTCACCTAAATAATTCAAATCCTTATTGATTACTTCTTGAAACATCTTTTTAATTCAAGTCTCTTGTTTTATATTCTTATATTTTTGACAATTGCTAGTGATAATTTTAATAATTGAACTATAATAATGTTTGTTTTAAGCTTATTTAAATTTGTCTATAAGTCATACGGTCCTATAGAGGGTTTTAACATAGCCTTAGGTGGTTGTATCTTTTCAAATTCTAAAATTTGATAACCTTTTCTATGGTTGCTAATTGGCTTGGTTTTTTCTTCTCCTTCAATGCCTTTCAATAGGATGGATAAATTTTCTATTACAAATTCAAATTCTAAAAGTTCTTTTATTATCTCTTTGGTAGATTTTTAACATAGCCTTAGGTGGTTGTGCCTTCTTAGATTCTAAAATTTAAGAACCTTCTCTATGGTTGCTAATTGGCTTGGTTTTTTCTTCTCCTTCAATGTCTTTCAATAGGATGGATAAATTTTCTATTACAAATTCAAATTCTAAAGATTCTTTTATTATCTCCTTGGTAGATTTGATTATAACTTAAGTTACTTTTTTTAAGCTTGAGAAGCAAGGGAGGATTTTCCGTGGTGATTTCTTTTTCATCCAAGATAAATGGCATGGTAGCTATCTTGGTTCTAATTATGACTACTAAAGTTGGCTTTATAAGAAGTTTGTGCACCATGTGTTGGAATTCTTCATAGGTTATTTAATTTGACCTAGAATATACGGATTGATTATCTAACCTTCTTGATCATAACTAGAACCATGGATGTTTTGGATTTTATAAGGATGCACATAAGCTTATTTATTTTGCATATGTTGATTTTATAATGGCAAGGCATTGCAAAATTATATTGTATGTTCTGATTGTCCATAACTAATATACCATAAGCTAGAAGTATATATTTTAAACTTGATCAGAGGTGGAAGAAGATTAGAATTTTGATTTCTAGCTAATCATGAAATTTTTTTATCAAAAGTTATAACTATTGAAATATGTCATCTTTAAATTTTTATTAATGACCTTGTACTTTTTTATTTACTACATCTAATTTGACACCCTCTATTGGTGGAGTAATGCCAATATAGAAGGATGTAATTTCATTACTATAGGAATAGAAAAGATTTCTATAGTTGTATCTAAAAAATTGAAATGGCTAGGTGTAAGGGCAAAAGGGACTATTTTAAATTTTTTATTATTTGAATAAATAGAAATAAAAAGAGATATAGACTTGTTTCTTTTTTTTAATAAATTGTTATAATCTTTTTTTATGGCTTCTACTTGTCTTATTGCAGCTTTAGCTTTTATCAAGGTGGCAAGATGTTTATCAAGGATTTCTCTATGGATTGAATTTTTATAAAATTGTTAAACAAAGAATTGCTTTAAAGGTACTATTATTGGTAGTATTTTGAATAAATCTTGAGCAAATTAATTGTAACGACAATATGTCTTCTTTTTTACCTTATCTAAATGTGGCTAATGCTTGTAATATTGCACTTTGGCCTACTTTGGATCTAAATTGATTTAAGAAATCTTATTGGAGCCTATTCAAAGTATCAAAGGTCTTTTCTAATTGGTTTCTATACCACATGTTGTCATGTTGTGGTTTGGCTACCATATGAAAATATTGTATATATATATATATATATATATATATTTAATATATAATTTATTACACAATTAAATAAGAGCCATATCAATAGATTTTTATTGATTATAAAATATGATTAGGTTATTAGTTTAAAAAGAATCTATTTAAAAAGACTATTATTAAGATTTATATAACATTACTTTCTTTTTATAGTAACTTTTGAGATTGATTTCATATTGATAATAATTTTATATATTTTTAATCACCTTTGTTAGATATTGATGACCTTTGAGATTTTTTTTTTTTTTTTTTTTTTTTTTTTTAATTTAGTATTTAGAACACATATTATATAAATCTTATTAAAAAAAAGAATTAGAAAGGATTTTTTAGTATGAAAAGGAATAGTTAGGCTATTCATATAGATGAATAGATATGGATGATAGAAGTCTCTATTTCTATTGGCCAAAAGTCATATCCAATGGACTTTAAGGAAGTTGCCTGAGGCTTTATTAGGAATTATGATTTTTCTTTTGAAAACATTTAAACATCAAAGGCTAAAATCAATAAGTTTAGATTTTTAGCTATGGTTTTGGTACAAAAATTGTATAATTTAGACATTTTATGAAAGAGATATAGGCACTCAAAGTTAAGGTATTGAAATTGTACCTATTGCCACTCTTTTGGATATAGCTCACACATATAAAAAGCAATAAAAAATTGGCAATTAGATTTGAAAAGAATACTTTCTTGACTATACTTTTTATGTATAGTTTGATGAAATCTAAGCTAAAATAAAAGAGATATTAGGAGTTGAAATCAATGCTTGCAATCTAAAGGCAGTAAGTAACCATGCTTAATTAATGGTTATGTTTTGAGCTATATCATAGACAATTTGACAAGTTTTTGTTTCAAAATTTTTAAGAGTGTATTTTCATATTGCAAAACTATATACAAAATTTTTGTGGCATTAGGATTTTGGATTTTTGAGATATGAAGGAAATAGTACTTGGATGTCTATAAACTAGGGTTTTAAGTACTTGTTAAGATTTTTAAGATATTGTCAAGGACAAGAACTCAACGGAAGAAAATAAGTAAGTGAAAAACACTCTCAAAGAAATATAATAAAATAGAAACAAGGTAGTGTATATATTAAAAGAAACTGGAATGGCTATTGCCAAAAGACAAGACACTAGAGACTCTTGAAATCAAACTAGAAACAAGAAAGGAGTTGACAAGAGTGAAGAAGGCTTCACTCTTGTCTCTATTTATACTATCTAACTAAGAGCTAAGTGGCGACGTTCTATAGGACCTCCAACACATATCCAATTTACAAGACACGTGTCCAAGTTGCAAGACACGTGTCAAACTTATAGGGCAAGTTTCCTATATATTCGCCACGTATTTAGCTTGGTCTTCAAGCTACCAACATGTACGACATGTGGCTAACTTATTGACCAAGTTTCTAATCCAAAATTCTACTATGGACACTTATAAAGTCAAAGCAGCGTCTATGAAGTTTCTAGGAAGTTTCTCTAAAGATATTATGGAATTAACCTGCTTTTACCTTCTTTTATCTAGTTCTATCTGATCATATAGATAACTATATATATGTCCGTTGTCGTACTGTAATTACTTACAGTATGTAAAAATTAGTTAAAATATATTATATGTTTATAAATTAAGATATGTGTTAGAATGCTTAGTAAAATAAATTAAAGTGATTGAAAGAAGAAACTTTATTTTATTTTACTTGTTTTGATTATGGTATTTAAAAATTATAAAATCTAAATATTTAGTATGAAGCCTTGAGAGAAGGTGGGGACTTAAGGATGAAAATTTAAGCTAGTAAGAGGCTAATTGGGAGGGATGAAATCAAGCCATGGTCGGATGAAGACAAGGAATAGGGAACTTCATCCCTATTGGTCGAATACCATGCCCAATGGGCTTTGAGGAGGCTGCCCGCGACCTTAACAAGGGTTTCGGCGACTTCAAAAGGGGGATTTGCAATTTCAGAGGTAGGATTGTAAAGTTTAGGGTTTTGGGTATAGTTTGAGAGGAAATTTTAGGCAATTTGGAGTTATGGTGAAGAAGTTATACTTGTTCAAAGTTAAAGAGTGGATTTCATACATATTGTCACTTTTTTTGAGATTTCGCGGAGTTGTACGGAGGCTTTTGGAGATCGGACCATGCGGTTGGAAAGATGATTTCAAGATCTACGTCTATTACGAAGGAAATCTTAAGTTTTGAGTTTAGACAAAGGAGATATGAAGAGTTGAAGACAGCGCATCCAATTCCAAGGCAGTAAGTAGACCGTTTTGTTGATGGTGATGGGGTTTGCCATATCTTAAGTTTTTGGACGAAATTTTGTCTCAAAATTTCCAAGAAGGTGTATTATTGTGCTAAGAAGCTATACATCAAAGTTTCATAGCATTTGGACTTTTAGATTGTGAGATATGAAGAATTTAGTACACAGGTGTTTGTAAACAAGGGTTTAAAGCTACTGCTAGGGTTTTGGCGACATCTAAAGATCGATATTGAATCGACGGTTGAAATTTGTGGTGGTAGTTGTGAAGAATATATCAGTACTTCATATAAATTTGGAGTAGTTTTGGACGGTTGGATTAAAAGTTATGGGTTATTGAATTTTGGAAAAAATTCCCTTCCTACGGGGGAATGAGGGTTTAGAGTATTTTGTTATGTTTTGAGTGGTTTGAGGAAATTAGGCTTGTGTATTGGGTGTAATAGCCCTATGGAGATCTCTTTTATATACAATTGGGGGTTTTTATTATACTTGAATCTTGCTTGAGTAATTAGTGGCAGCCAGAAGCCCAGCGCTTTCTTGAGGCAAATTCTCTCTACCCCGACACCGTGACATTACCCCCCCCCCTTTAAAGGACGAGTTCCACGAGGAGCGGTGATTACATGTGTAGAAAGTCTAAGATGCGGCAAATAGTATTTGCCACATATTCTGATCTTTGTTCTCTTTGAAGGTAATTGATGGGTCCTCTCAGCCATCGATAGTGTCCCATTCCAGGGCGAGAAGACCACCCTGTTATTTGATCATTGTTGTGACCTTCATAACTTCCTTCAAATGTCACATCTGGAACACCGTCAGGAGTTGTTCCTATCTCCAATAAAATCACCAAACATCGAGAATCTCTTCTAAGGTCGTGATACCAAACACGTTGTATCTCGCCATCTATTCGAGGAAGAACATGTCGTTCTTGAAGATCTTCATCTCGGTTGCGTCGTCTTGAGGGTTGTGACAATCGCAATGTCTCGTCCGGTAGGTCAGCAAATGAAGGCTCTTGAGTCAAATCCATTGGCTGTTGATTCTCCATCTCCTTAGCGTCACAAAATACAAAGAAGCTACAAACAAGGATAGAAAGTTGAATGTTATCTTGCCTACATCTTGTTTCTTTTATAGGGAAAGTTTTCATCTTGATTTCGATGGATGTTGTTGATGAAAGGTCTCCACCTTCCTCGCTGCATTCGCCAGATTTTTTGCTGGTTCCCATGTGCGCTCACTAATATTGTATCTGTGCTAGTGAACAAGATATTCCAACCTATTTCGGCGCCGCCTTGAATCTAAGACTTCTTCTACTTCAAATTTGTCATTATTGTTCACTTCTATAGGAGGAGGTGGCACTTGTCTTCTTCTTGGTATGTTCATTGTCTTATATGGTTCAAGAAGAGACACGTGGAATACAGGGTGGATCTTCATAGACTCTGGTAGGTGTAATCGATATGCAATTGGATTAATTTGTTCAGAAATACGAAAAGGTCCAAGCTTACGATAGTCTAACTTGTCACAAGGTCGCGTAGTCTTGATATTGCGACGAAGTAGCCATACCTTATTGCCTACGTTGAATTGTGGTTGTTCCTTTTGATACGCATCAGCATTTATCTTTTGTCGTTCTTGAGCTTCCTTTAATTGTGCCTTCATTGTTGTATGTAGTTCTGACAAATGATTTACCAAGTCTTCCGCCGCAGGATTGTCAACTTTCGAATAGTCAAAAGTATCAAGTCGTGGATGGTAACCATAATTGGCAAAGAAAGGTGTTTGTTGTATAGAAGAATGTACCGTATTATTATAAGCAAACTCTGCCAATGATAAAAGAGTTGTCCAATCATCTTGTTGGTAGTTGATGGTACATCTCAAATACTGTTCCAAGACTTGATTTACGCGCTCCGTTTGTCCATCAGTTTGAGGATGGAAAGCTGAAGATAGCTTTATATCCATCTTTAGAATCTTGAAAAGTGTTCTCCAAAATCTCAATACAAATTGAGTTCCCCTATCCGATATAATATCCTTAGGTAATCTATGATAGCGATAGATATTGTCAAAGAAAAGTTTAGCTGTTTCTTCACCTGTGATAGATTTTTTACATGATATAAAATGTGCCATCTTAGTAAAATGATCTACTATCACGAATATAGAGTCATAAGAACCTGAATTTAGAAGATCCGTGATAAAATCCATAGACACAGAAGACCATGGTTGTTCTAGAATGGGTAATGGCTGAAGAAGTCCGTAGGGTTGATGGCGAGGAGTTTTTGATCTTGAACAAACATCACAAGTTTTTACAAAATCTTTGACTCTCTTCCACATTTGAGGCCACCAAAAATCTCTAGATATCAACTCTAGAGTCTTATTGTACCCAAAATGTCCTGCTGCCGGGAAGTCATGACGAGCTTGAAGAACACGTAATCGTGCTTCACCTTCTGGAACATATAAGCGCCCTTCGAAATAGAGTAGATTTTTCTTCAACTCAAACTTTGAAATATCATGAGACTTAGAAGAATTATTCTTAATTTCATGAATAAGAGGATCTGAGGACATACTTAACTGGACTTGCTTGAGAAAAGTTGAATCATCAGTTAATGTTGATTTCATGCTTCAAGATGAAATTGTTCTATCAGCAGGATCGCTTTGGGGCAAGCAAAGCCAGCATCTCCTTCTTGGCACAAGTAAGATAAGCAAACGCCCGAAAGCGATCGGGACAAACCTTGTTGTTTTTCTAGCCGATATGTAATAATGAACTCGAATCTTGATAGAGACATGCTCCAACGAGCCTGACGACGATTCAACACGCGTGTTGACATGAAATACTCGAGATTCTTGTGATCCGTATACACGGTGACTTGACTAGAAGCGCCTTCTAGATAATGACGCCATTCTTGAAAAGAATCCACAATTGCGAGAAGTTCTTTATCGTGGATTTCGTAGTTGATTTTTGTTGTCGAAAATTTCTTGGAATGGAAAGCTACTGGATGGAGTTTGTCATCTATTCCCATTTGTGACAATACTGCGCCCAAAGCAAAGTCTGATGCATCTGTTTCCATAAAGAATGCCTTGAAAAAATCAACGCGATACAAGATTGGTGCAGAAGTAAAAGCTATCTTCAAAGCTTCAAATGATGCTTCTGCTTCTTTACTCCACTCGAGCTTGTCCTTACAAGTCAAACGTGTAAGTGGGGCTGCAACTTGAGAGAAGTTCTTGATGAAGATTCGATAATAATTGGCAAATCCCAGAAAGCATTGCACATCTGTTACTGTTCTTGGAATCTTCCAGTCTATGATTGTTTGGACTTTCTTAGGATCCATCATGAGGCCATTATTCGATATGATGTAACCTAAGAAGTCAACTTGAGTAGTGTGAAATACACACTTTTCCATCTTTGCGTACAACCTTGTTTCTCTAAGTTTTTGTAATACACGACGAACATGTGTTTCATGCTCTTCTACATTCTTAGAGTAGATTAAAATGTCGTCTAGATAACAGACAACAAAATCATCTAAGAATTCACGAAAAACATCATTCATGAGATGTTGAAAAGCGGCTGGTGCATTCGTGAGTCCAAAAGGCATAACATTATATTCAAAGTGTCCATACCTTGTTCGAAATGCAGTCTTCCATTCATCTCCTTCTTTGATGCGAACCAGGTTGTATGCTCCTCGTAGATCTATTTTTGTATAGATCTTAGCTTGATTCAGTTGATCAAGAAGTCCGAAGATTAAAGGTAGTGGATACTTGTTCTTGATAGTGATCTTGTTAAGCCCTCGATAATCCACACACATTTGTAACGATCCATCTTTTTTCTTCACAAATAGAATTGGAGCTCCTGTTGGGGATTTGGAATGGCGTATGAAGTTCTTGGCCAGATTTTTTTCAATATACTCTTTGAGTTCTGCCAACTCATTTTGTGATAGACTGTAGATTGGTCTAAATGGAGGTTGAGATCCCTCCTTGAGATCAATTGAACAATCATATGAACGATGCTCTAGAAGGATATCGGCATTTTTCTTCTCAAAAACATCTTGATAATCTTGGTATTGGCTTGGAAAGCCACTTGAAGTGCTTTTACTATCAGAGACGGGTGTGGCATAAATAGCAAAAGTTGATCCTCCTTTTGCTTCATGCATAAAAGCTTTTGCACCTATAAGTACGAGTTTTATTATACTAGACTTATAGCTTTTTACTTGGTCGACGGAAGTGTTAATAACGTTTTGAGAAAAATGAAGTCTACGAGAATTCCAATCTATCTTAGGATTATATTTTTCTAACCATCATAGACCTAAAATAACTGGATTAGACGGAGATTTAATTATGTTAAAGGTTACGTAACTATTATGACCGTCTATTGTTATTTTTATAGGATGGGTCTCATGAGTGACATCTCCAGAAGAGAATAGACGACCATCTATGACTTCTACATGTACAGGTTTAGTTTTTTGTATTAGAGGTATTTTACAACTTCTAACAAATTATTCATCTAAAAAAACATGTTGAGGCTCCTGAATCTAATAAAGCAGAGGCTTTGTGGTTTTTAGGTCCTAAATATAGTTCTATTATAAAACAAAGAGAGGGTTCTGAAGAGAGGATAGGACCTTCTTTAGGAATTGTACAAGATTCCAGCTGCACGGTCCCTATTGTAGTTGGACAAATTTGTTTTCCGACATGTTGTCTCCTTTGACCGCCGTACCCCTCATTTTATAGTTGCGTCGTTTCTTTGGGCAATGTTGAGCAGTGTGCTTAGGTTCTCCACAATATAAGCATAATCCTCCCTGGCAACGACGAATCTTTTCTTGCTCAATAAGAGGTTTGAAATGTACTGCATCAATTTGCATGTCTTCTACTTCCGAATGTACATTTGGTAAAGATGTTGCCATTGAGTAATAACGTTGAGTTTCCCTTGTACGATTCTCGGATTAAAACTCAAAAAGTCGATTGTCACACTTTACAACAAAATTGATTGCTTGACTCAATGTTTGAGGATCA
>JAWRVF010001725.1:0-48573 GCA_036785485.1 Physcomitrellopsis africana | reverse complement strand
AATATCATAATCAAATTAAAATAAACTAAAATAAAATTTCTTATATCAACTTCTTTAAATTATTTTATTTTACTAACTATTCTATACATATTAAATTTATGAATATATTATATATTTTGATTGATTTTTATACACCATAAATATTTATAGTATGACAAAAAATCACAAAAATCTCAAATATTTCATGTCAATACATGTTTTGAATTATTGAGAAGCTTATTAGAATATGTCTTTGTTAAGATTTGAGTTCATTATCACTTATCAGCTAAAAAAACAACAAGGTTTGTCCAATGTCTTTTTTAGATATTTTTGTTTTATATCTAAAGAAGAAGATGCAATTTTTGATCAACAAAAAATAATTTTGTTAAAGTTAGAACAATTTCATCTTCTAACAATAAAATTGATATTAATTATTGATTCAATATTTTTCAAGCAAGTCTAATCAAATATGTCTTTAAACCCTCTAATTCATGATATTAAGAATAATTCATCTAAGTCTTATGGTACTTCTAAGTTTAAGTTTAAAAATAATCTACTCTATTTTAAAGGATGCTTGTATATTCTAAAAGATGAAGTACAATTACATACTCTTGAAGCTTGTCACAACTTTCTTATAGCAGGACATTTTTGATATAATAAGACTTTAGAACTAATATCAAGAGATTTTTGGTGGCCTTAAATGTGGAAGGCAGTTATAGAGTTTGTACAATCATGAAATATTTGTTTAAGATTAAAAACTCTTCATTATCAATCTTACAATTTTTTTTAACTATTATCTATATTAAAATAGCCATGGTCTTTTGTTTCTATGGATTTTATTATAGATCTATCAATTTCAATTTCATATGATTTTATATTTATAATTATAAATCATTTCATTAAGATGGCATATTTTGTACCATATATGAAATCTATCATAAATAAAGAAATAGCTAAATTATTTGTTGACAATATCTATCGCTATCATGGATTGTCAAAAGATATTATATTAGATAGAGGGATGTAATTTGTATCAAAATTTTAGAAAATCCTTTTCAAGATATTGAAGATAGACATAAAACTATTCTCAGCCTTCTATCTTCAAACTAATAGACAAACAAAATATATAAATAAAATTTTGGAGCAATATTTGAAGTATACCATCAAATATCATTAAAATTATTATACAACTCTATTGCATTTGGTAGAATTTGCTTATAATAATTTGATATATTTTTTTATTTAACAAACATCTTTTTTTGCCAATTATGGTTATCATGTATAATTTAATACTTTTGACTTTTCAAAGGTTGATAATTCTATTGCAAAAGACTTGGCAAATCAATTATCAGAGTTACATGCAATAATAAAAGTACAATTAAAAGAAGCTCAAGAATGACAAAAGACCAATACAGATGTCTATTGTAAGAAATATGAATTCCACATTGGTGACAAGGTATGCTTATTTTGTTGTAATATCATGACTATTTGTCCTTGTAACAAGTTGGAGTATTGTAGGTGTTATGGACATACTTTAAGTAATCGTATTTTAGAACCTTCCGCAGTCTTTTAGAACCTTCCGTAGTCTTCTAGAACCTTTTGTAGTCTTTTAGAACCTTCCATATTCTTCTAGAATCTTCCATACTTTTTTAAAATCTTCTAGAACCTTCTAAAATCTTCTTTAATCTTTTAGAATCTTTTATAGTCTTCTAAATCTTCTAGAACCTTCTTCAATCTTTTAGAACCTCTTGTAGCCTTCTAAAATCTTTTAGAATCTCTAATAGTCTTTTAAAATCTTTTAGAATCTTTTTTAGTCTTCTTGAACTTGCCTTAGTCTTTTAGAATCTTTTTCAGTTGTTTAAAATCTTTTAAGATATTTTTAGAAGGTTCAATAGGACATAGGCCTTGTAATATATAAATAAGAGGCAAGACCAAAGTGCACCTTAGTCTTGCCAATACAAGTCTTAAAGCAATCCAAAACATTATCTTATTTCTTCATATCAATCTAGTTTCTTGTTCTTGTCAATCATCTAATTCTTTCTTCTTGTCTATCCAGTTCTTTGTTCTTAAAATCATTCTAATTTTGTAATCTTTTTCTTGTCTCTTTACTAATTCCATATCTTACATCTTTGACAATTGGCAAGACTATCTAAGTAATCATATTAAAGCTTGATCTCTTGATAGAGAGTGGATTATCCCTCTTCTTGAAGATATTATTGTATTCTAGAGGAGTATAGATTATCTCACTTTAGACTAATATGCTTATTTATTATAATTTGATCTTTCTTTAAAAATAGTAGATTATTCCTTTTTTAAGATATATCATTATATTTTAGAGGTTATAAATTATCCTCTTTTAAATTAATATTATTTTAAAAAATTCTTTTTTAGTATAAAAAATACTATACTGACAATATTGTGTGGCGTGATCTTCTATCTGGGAATATATTGGATACATGGCTATGAAGAATTTATTTAAAACTTATTGGCAAGAGTTTAATAAGTGATTTGTCTTTGATAAAAAAGACAAAAAATATAATGATATTACAAAAAAAAATTACATTAGTAAACCCTCTTATATTTAAATAGATTTGTACAAAAAAGCTCAAATTACTACAAAACCTCCCAAAACCTTATTCACCTGCAAGGATTTATTTCTTTTTGAACTTTAGAATTCAATAATCCTTAATCCAACTATTTATTTTTTATAAAACTTTATCCAAAGTCTAGATAACACACTTTAATTTTATTATAAAAAAAAATCAATTACAAATTTGCTGTCAATTGTTCAATATCTTAAAAATCCTAACAGGTGCTTAAAATCCTTGCTTAGAGATATCCAAGTACTATTTCCTTCATATCTCACAAATATAAAATCCTAATACTACAAAATTTTTGTATATAGTCTTATGACTTGAATATATATACTTATAAAAATTTTGAACAAAATTTTTATGAAATTGTCTAAGATATAGCTCAAAACATAAGCACTAATTAAGTGGGGTCACTTATTGCCCTTAGCTTACAAGCATTGACTTCAACTCTCAATATCTCCTTTATCCTAGCTTAGATTTCATCAAGCTATATACAAAAAAGGTAGCCAAAAAGTGCTTTTGTCAACCTCAGTTGCTGATCTTCTATTGCTTTATGCCCAAAAGAATGATAATAGATACAATTTTGACACCTTAATTTTGAGCACCTTTATCTCTTTCATAAAAAGTCCAAATCATCCAAATTTTTTATCAAAACCATATTAAAAAAATCAGACCTATTGACCCTAGTCTTTGATATTTGACTCTCTTCAAAAAACAAACCCTAATCCCTAATCCTTAATCCCTAATAATCTCTCAGACAGCCTCCTTGAAGTCTATTGGGCATGATTTTTGGCCAATAGGAATAGAAACTTCTATCATCCATATCCATCCATCTCCATTCATCTACATAGATGGCCTAACTACTCCTTTTCACATTAAAATCCCTTTCCAATCTTTTTTCTTATAAGATTTATATAATATATGTTCTAAATATGAAATAAAAGAAATAAATAAGATCTTAAGGATCACTAATATCTAATAAAGGTGACTTAAGATATATAAAAGTTATCATTAGTATAAAATCAACTTCAAAAATTACTACCAAAAAAAAAAAAAAATTATATAAACTTCAATAATAACCTTTTTATATAGATTCTTTCTAAATCAACAACCTCATTACATCTTGTAATCCATAAAATCCACTATTATAGCTTTCACTTTATTATATAGTAAATTTTATATTAAATATATATATACTTTTTTTATATGGTAGCCAAATCACAACATGATAACATCTTATTTATTTTTTTATCAATATTGAAGTAGATTAGATTAATGGACGTGCATCTTTACAAATAGAGAATAGAGTGGCAACTCTTACAGATCTTTGAGCTCTTTTGGATATTGTTTGAGAAGAAATGATATTCCTTCATAATCCAAAAAAGAAACCACAAATGGAGCAAGTTTTTGAAGAAGCTAACGAAGAGATTTATAATTTGCAATAAAAGATTGTTTGATTGAGGGAAGTAAGGAGTAGATAAGCTATGCACATAATTCTTTTAAAAGCTCTAAGGATTGTCATAAAAGAGCCAAAGACTAGTATGCCTGATAAATTTGATGGAACAAGATCTAACTTTTAAGGATTTATCAAGAAGTATTCAATCATAGTTTATTCAATTGTTGATTTTTTTTTCTTCAATTCTATATAATTTGGAGGTTTTTATAAAAAGATTTATTATTATTTTTAGAAATAAAAATAGAAAAGGTGGCAAAAAAAAAGATTCAAAACCTACAACAAGGACAACGTTCAGTTATAATTTATATTATAAAATTTCAACAACTTACTTATGATCTTGATTGGAATGATAAGACTTTTATGATTCAATTTTGTTATGGCCTAAAAGACAATGTAAAGAATTTATTGATCAAAATGCTAAGAGTTAAAAACTTAAAAAAATTCACATCTCAAACTATTATTTGTGATAATTGCCTATTTGAACTACAATAGGAAAGGCAATCAATTTTCAGCAATATCCATCAAAGCATGTTTGCTATATCTTCAAGAATATTGGAGAAGCGATTAACATATCTTGAACCCATGCAGATTGATACAATCCAATTCAAGCCATTAATGCTAGTAAAAAAGATTAGACATCAATTAGAGAATTTATATCTATATTGTAAAAGATTTAATTACAAGGTAGCAAATTATCCAAATAAGTCTAGATAATTCAAGGTACGAGGTATAATATCTAAATTGGAGAGGTCAAAAAATAGAGACATTAAGTCACAATAGAGACCTTGTGGTTGAATATCCCTAAATCTAAAGTACTAGAAAAAGGTCTCTTCCAACCTTCAAATCTAATGTCATGTTTTACACTCCTTGTTATCAAAGATACAAATTGAAATAGATACATAAATTAGTAAAAATTATATTAAAAAAAATGACAAAATAAAGACAAAGAAGTATGTATGTTCAAGAAGAAACTAGAATGACTATTATCAAAGACTAAAAAATACAAGAGACTCTTGAACTAGACTAGAAGCAAGAAAGGAATTGACAAGAGTGAAGGATGTTTCACTCTTGTCTCTAAATATAGTATCTATCTAAAAACTACATGGTAGTATTCTTAGAACTTCTAATACATGTTTAATTTATAAGACACATGTCAAACTTGTAAGATAAGTTTCCTACATATATGCCACATACTTAGCTTGTTTCACAAGCTACCAATACATGCGACATGTGGCTAGCTTGTTCTATAAGTTATCAACATGTGCGGCACGTGGCTAGCTTGTTAGCCAAATTTTTAACCTATCAATCACCTATATACATGTACAAAGGTGAATCCGCATCTATGAAGCTTCTAAGAAGCTTCTCTATAAGATATTATTAATATAACCTATTTTTATTCACTTCTATCAATCCATATTAACTAGATTGTTATTAGAATAAATCTTATATCTGTGATAATATCCCCCCTTTTAGGGATGAGTTCCACGAGGAGCAATGATTACATGTTAAAAAAGTCTAAGATGTGTTAAATTATATTTGCTATATACTTTGATCTTTGTTCCCTTCAAAGGTAGTTGATAGGTCTTCTTAGCCATCAATAATGTCCCATACTAGGGTGAAAGGACCACCATGTTATTTGATCATTGTTGAGGCCTTTATAACTTCCTTCAAAGAAAACATTTGGAATACCATCAAGAGTAGTTCCTACCTCTAAAAATATCACCAAACACCAGGAGTCTCTTCCAAGGTTGTGATATCAAATACGTTGTATCTTGCCGTCAATCTAAAAAAAAATATGTCATTCTTGAAGATCTTTATTTCTATTCCATCGTCTTGAATGTTGTAATAATTATAATGTCTTGTCTGATAAGTCAATAAATAATGGCCCTTAATTTGAATTCGCTAGTTGTTGATTCTCCATCTCTTTGGTACAAATAAAATAAAAAAAATAAAAAATACTAATGTAAAATAGAATGAAATCTCTATTGAACCTACTTTGCTTTATAGCAAAGATTTTCTTCATTTTTTAGTTTGATTTTAATGGATGTTATTGATGAAATGTATTGACTTTTGCTAATGCATTTGTTAGATTCCTGAATGGCTCTTATGTATATTTACTAATATTATATCAGTGCCAATATATAAGATATTCCTGTCAATTTTGGCACCGCCTCACATCTAAGATCTCTTTCTCTTCAAATTCTTTATTATTATCTATTTTTATAAAAAATAATGGCATTTGTTTTTTTCCTTGTATATCCACTATCTTATATAATTCAAATAGTGAAAAGTGGAATATATAATGGATCTTCATAGATTTTGGTAGGTATAATTGATAAATAATTAGATTACTTTGTTCACAAATAAAAAATGGTCCAAGCTTATGATAATCCAGCTTGTTAGAAGGACAAATAGTCTTAATATTATGACAAAATAACTATACTTTATTGCTCACATAGATTTGAGGCTATTTCTTATGATAGACATTTACATTGATTTTTTGTTGTTCTTGAGCTTCTTTCAATTGTGCCTTCAGTTTTGTATATAGCTCTGACAATTAATTTGTCAAATCCTTCACTATAGGATTATCAGCTTTAAAAAAGTTAAAAATATCAAATCATAGATAATAACCATAATTAGTAAAAAATGGGATTTGTTGAATAGAAGAATGTATCAAATTATTATAAATAAACTTTGCCAATGACAAAAGAATTGTTCAATCATCTTAATGATAGTTAATATTGCATATCAAATATTGCTTCAAAACTTGATTTATCTATTCCGTATGTCTATCAATTTAAGGATGAAAAGATAAAGATAGTTTTATATCCACCTTCAATATTTTTAAAAGGATTCTCCAAAATCTTGATACAAATTGCATTCTTCTATTTGATATAATATCCTTTGATAATCCACGATAGCGATAGATATTATAAAAGAAAAGTTTAACTATTTTTTAACCTATAATATACTTTATATATGATACAAAATGGACCATTTTGGTGAAATGATCTACAATCATAAATATAGAGTCATATGAATTTGAATTTAAAAAATCCATAATAAAATCCATAAAAACAAAAGATTAAAGTTGTTATAATGTAGGTGATGGTTGAAGAAGTCTGTAAGGTTGATGACATGAAGTTTTTGATCTTGAAAAAATATTGCACAATTGTATAAATTCTTTAATAGCCTTTTATATTTGAGGCCACAAAAAATCTCTTGATATTAGCTCCAAAGTCTTATTATATCCAAAATGTTTTACTGTAGGAAAGTTGTGACAAGCTTCTAAAGTACGTAGTTGTGCTATATCTTTTGGAATATATAAACATCCTTTGAAATATAATAGATTGTTCTTAAATTCAAACTTAGAAGTATCATGAGACTCAGATGAATTATTCTTAATTTCATGAACAAGAAAGTCTAAAAATATGCTTGATTAGATTTTCTTGACAAAAGTTGAATCAACAATCAATGTTAATTTTATTGCTCAAAGATGAAATTGCTTTGGCTTCAAGAGGATCATTCTTTGTTGATCAAAAATTGAATTTTTTTTTTTTTGATATAAGATAAGAATATTTAGAAATGGCATTGGATAGACCTTATTGTTTTTTTAGCTGATAAGTGATAATAAACTCAAATGTTGACAAAGACATGCTCCAATGAACTTGGTGATGATTCAACATGCATGTTGACATGAAATATTCGAGATTCTTATAATCCACTGTCAAAGGCACAAATTAAAACAGATGCATAAGTTAGTAAAAATTACATCAAAAAAAAATAACAAAATAGAAATAAAGAAGTATATATATCTAAGAAGAAATTGGAATGACTATTGTCAAAGACTAGAAAATACATGAGATTCTTAAACTAAACTAGAAGCAAGAAAGGAGTTGACAAGAGTGAAGAAGCCTTCACTCTTGTCTCTGTATATACTACTTATCTAAAAATCACGTGGCAGTATCGGAGTAGAGAGAATTTGCCTTGAAAAAATGCCGGGTTCTTAGCTGCTACTAGAACTAGTAGGGACATGAGAAGAAGTTGTGCAAGTATCTTCTATACTTGCACAATATTTGTTCAAGCTTTCAAATTATACTTGTTTTATACTTGTACAAGACTTGTATAATTATAAAGTATAAATCCTTGAATAATATTTGTATAAATAATTATATAAATACTTATATAATACTTAGTATAATACTTATATAAATACTTGTATAAAATAGTATATAATCCTTGGTATAATACTTATATAAATACTTATACAGATATTATATATAATACTTATAAAATACTTGTATAAATACTTGATATAAATACAAGTATATATACTTGTATAATAAGTATAAGCTAAGTGTATATATACTCAAGTATACTTCAAAATACAACCGCATATGAAGAATATAAGTTATACAATAAGTTGAAATTAAATAAATCACTAAAAATCCATCCAAAGTTTAAATTAAGTATTTTTATAGCCTATAGAAAGCTAATAATCCATTGTAAAACATATCAAAATTTCACAAATAAATGTCTTACCGTTTAAAAGTTATGGCTAAAAGAAATAGGCACTAAAATTTTCCAGCAAATGCAAAGGCAACAAAGCTCCTCTTCACTTCAGCCTTTGTTGTGATTACTTTCCTTTTCCAAATTAGGCATGCAATAGCTTTTTAGAAAGCTCACTCCATCATCTAATTTTTTCTAAAATTTTGCATGCATGCCTCTCAAACTCCAGATTTTATAGCTAGTTGATTCTACTCTTCAAACCTTAGCAATAATTTGCCCTCTTGACACTTCACGGTTTATAAAACTTTCATAAATATTGAAGAGATTTTCCGACTTGGGTAGTTGAACAAAGTCTCTACCCTTCTTCATCAGGTGGCAGGAGACCCTTTCCTACTCTCAAGCTCACAATTTTTCCACTCCAACTTCAAATTCTACAAGAAATGTCTTGATAGAAAGCGAGCACAATTTTCCACACTTTCAATAAATTTCACTAAGAAAGATTGGAAATCAAACTTGTAGTGGCAGATCAAAGTTTCTGCCGTCACTTTTCGATAGCAGCAGACCTCACTCTACTAAAACAAGCATAACTTTTTGTTCACAATTGCAATACAAGCAAGTGAATAAGTTCTAAAATCCTCACAACTCAAAGAACACACCTATGAATTTTTATTACAAATTCTTCTATATCCTTAGAGCTATCTTTCTCCAAAATTCACTACTTAAAAACTGCTAAATCCTAGGTCCAACAAGAGGAATATATCTCTCTTTCTTTCTATATCAATCTATGAGACGCCCACATGGGCAACCAAATCCTATTGGATAGGTCCTATTCACCCCATGCTCTTCTTTCTTATCCCTCACAAGATCCATTCTACCTCAAAAGTCAACAAAAAAGGTAAAACAACCTTTATTTTTCTTCTAATTACAAAAGAATCTATTCTAAGATATAAGTAAGGTAGGAACAAAATAAATAGCCATCTTAATTCACTAATTAAGTGGCTAAAATAAATCCTCTCCTTGTAATATCTTCTAAAATAACGTCTAGCACTCACACATGTAATAACAATAGATACAAGATATATAATGTTTTTACACACTGCACATAAATGCAGTATGATAGCGGCATTCTATAAGATGTCCAACACCTATCTAATTTGCAAGGCACATGTCAAACTTATAAGACAAGTTTCCTACATGTGCACCACGTATTTAGCTTGTTTGATAAGCTATCAATATATGCAACACATGGCTAGCTTATTCTATAAGCTACCAATATGTGTGACACATGGCTAGCTTATTGGCCAAATTTTTAACCTACCAATCACCTATAAACATGTATAAAGGTGATTTCATATTTATGAAGCTTTTCTATGAAATATTATCAAATTAACTTATTTTATCTATTTCTATCAATCTATATTAACTAGATAATTATTAGAATAAATCTTATGTTTGTGATATTATCCCTCTTTCTAGGGACGAGTTCCACGAGGAGCGGTGATTACATGTTAAGCAAGTCTAAGATGGGTCGAATTGCGCTTGCTACATACTTTGATCTTTATTCCCTTCAAAAGTAGTTGATAGGTCCTTTCAGCCATTGATAATATTCCATACTAGGGCGAGAGGATCACCCTATTATTTGATCATTGTTAAGGCCTTCATAACTTCTTTCAAAGAAAATATTTGGAATACCATCAAGAGTAGTTTCTACTTTTAAAAATATCACCAAACATTGAGAGTCTCTTCCAAGGTCGTTATATCAAACACATTGTATTTTGCCATCAATCCAAGGAAGAACATATTGTTCTTAAGAATCTTTATCTCTATTCTATCATCTTGAAGGTTGTAATAGTTATAATGTCTCATCTAGTAAGTCAACAAACAATGGTTTTTGAGCGAAATTTACTAGTTGTTGATTTTCTATCTCTTTAGCATGAAAAAATTCAAAGAAATAATAAACAATGATACAAAATAGAATGAAACCTCTATAGAACCTACTTTGATTTATAGCAAAGGTTTTCTTGATTACTTATCTTAATTTTGATGGATATCATTGATGAAATGCATTGACTTTTCTTGATACGTTTGCTAGATTCTTAGATGGCTCTTATGTGTGTTCACTAATATCATATCCGCACCAATGTACAAGATATTCCAATCGATTTTGGTGTTATCTTGAATCTAAAATCTCTTCTACCTCAAATTCTTTATTGTTATTTATTTCTATAGGAGGCAATGGCATTTGTCTTCTTCCTTGTATATCCACTGTCTTGTATGGCTCAAGTAGTAATACATGGAATACAAGATGGATCTTCATAGATTTTGGTAGGCATAATCAATAAGCAGTTGCATTGATTTATTTACAAATCAAAAAAGATCCAAGCCTATGATAATCTAGCTTGTTGCAAGGGCAAATAGTCTTGATATTACGACAAAGTAACCGTACCTTATCGCCTACGTAGAATTGAGATTGTTCCTTGTGATAGACATTTGCATTGATTTTTTGTCGTTCTTGAGCTTTTTTTAATTGTGCCTTCATTGTTGCATGTAGCTCTAACAAATGATTTGCCAAATCTTTTGCAATAAGATTATCAGCTTTTGAAAAGTTAAAAGTATCAATTCATGGATGATAACCATAATTTGCAAAGAATGGAGTTTGTTGAGTAGACAAATGTACCAAATTATTATAAACAAACTCTACTAATGGCAAAAGAATTGTCTAGTCATCTTGATGATAATTGATGGTATATCTCAAATATTATTCCAAAATTTGATTTACTTGTTTCATTTGTCTATCAATTTAAGGGTGGAAAGCTGAAGATAATTTTATATCCACTTTCAATATTTTAAAAAGGGTCCTCTAAAATCTTGATACAAATTGTATTCCTCTATCTGATATAATATCCCTTGGTAATCCATGATAGTGATAGATATTATTAAGGAAGAGTTTAGCTATTTTTTTACTTGTAATAAATTTTATATATGGTATAAAATATACTATCTTGGTAAAATGATCTACAATGATGAATATATAATTATATGAACTTGACTTTGGAAGATCTGTGATAAAATCCATAAAAATAGAAGACCAAGGTTGTTCTCATAGAAGTAATGGTTGAAGAAGTTTGTAAGATTGGTGACGAGGAGTTTTTGATCTTGAACAAATGCCACACGATTGTACAAACTTTTTAATAGCCTTCTATATTTGAGGCCACCAAAAATCTCTTGATATTAGCTCCAAAGTCTTATTATATCTAAAATATCTTGCCGTAGGGAGGTTGTGACGAGCTTCTAGAGCACATAGTCATGCTGTGTCTTTTAAAATATATAAGCGGCCTTCAAAATAGAATAGATCATTCTTGAATTCAAACTTAGAAATATCATGAGATTTAGATGAATTATTCTTAATCTCATAGATAAGAGGATTTGAAGACATACTTCATTGGATTTCATTGATAAAAATTGAATCAACAGTGAATGTTGATTTCATTGCTCAAAGATGAAATTGCTCTAACTTTAAGAGGGTCGTTCTTTGTTAATCAAAAGCCAAATCTCCTTCTTTTGGTACAAGATAAGAATGTCTAGAAAAGACATTAGACAAACCTTGCTATTTTCTTGGCCAATAGGTGATAATAAACTCGAATCTTGACAAAGACATGCTCCAATGTCTTGACGATAATTCAACACATGTGTTGATATGAAATATTTGAGATTCTTGTGATCCGTATACTTAGTGACTGGATTAAAAGTGTGTTCCAGATAGTGATGACATTCTTAAAAAGAATGCTCAATTGCAAGAAGTTTTTTATCATGGATTTTGTAGTTGATTTTTGCTGCTAAAAATCTCTTGGAATCAAAAGCTATTAGATGGAATTTATCATCTACTCCCATTTGTGATAATATTATCCTCAAAACAAAGTCTGATGTATCTATTTTTATAAAAATTATCTTAAAAAAGTCAATATGATATAAGATTGGTGTAGAAATAAAAACTATCTTCAAAGCCCCAAATGATGCTTCTGCTTCTTTGTTCCACTTGAATTTGTTCTTACAAGTTAAGCATGTAAGTAGAGTTATAATGTGCAAAAAGTTCTTGATGAAGATTTGATAGTAATTGGAAAATCTCAAAAAATATTATACATCTCTTATTATTTTTGGAATCTTTCAATCTATGACTATTTGGACTTTTTTAAGATCCATTTTGAGACCATCATTTGAAATGATGTATCTTAAGAAGTCAACTTGAGTAAAGTAAAATACACATTTTTCCATCTTGGCATATAATCTTGTATCTCTAAGTTTTTGTAGTACACGACAAATATGAAGTTCATATTCTTTTATATTCTTAGAGTAGATCAGAATGTCATCTAAATAATAGACAATAAAATCATCAAGAATCTCATAAAAAACGTCATTCATAAGATGTTGAAAAGCAGTTGGTGCATTTGTAAGTCCAAAAGGTATGACATTATATTGAAAATATCCATACCTTATTCAAAATACAGTCTTTCATTTATTACCTTCTTTGATACACACTAACTTGTATGGTCCTCTTAGATTTATTTTTGTATAGATCTTTGCTTGATTTAGTTGATCAAGAAGTCTAGATATCAGAAGCAAAGACTATCTATTCTTGATGGTAATCTTGTTAAATCTTCAATAATCTACACTCATCCATAGTGACCCATTTTTCTTCTTTATAAACAAGATAGGAGCTCCTTCTTGGGATTTTGAATGGTGTATGAAATTCTTAGCCAAGTTCTCATCAATATATTATTTGAATTCAACCAATTTATTCTAGACTAGACTATAGATTGGTCTAAATAGAGGTTGTGTTCTCTCTTTGAAATCAATTAAGCAATCATATGGACAATGCTTTAGAAGAATGTATGCATTTTTTTTTTAAAAAGCGTCTTGATAATCTTGATATTGGCTTGGAATGCCACTTGAAGTCCTTCCACCATCAAAAATAGGTGTAGCATAAATAACAAAAGATGATCCTTCTTTTGCTTCATTTGTAAAAGTTTTTGTGCCTATAAGCATAGATTTTATTATACTAGGCTTATGATTTATTACTTGATTTATGGAACTCTTATTAATGCTTTGAAAAAAGTCAAGTCTACAAGAAATTCAATCTATTTGAGGATTATATTTTTTTAGCCATGATAAATCTAAAATGATTGGATTAAAAGGAGATTTAATAACATTAAAGATTACATAATTATTATGACCATCTATTGTTACGTTCATAGGAAGGATTTCATGAGTAACATTTTTAGAAGATAATAGGCAACCATCTATGACTTCTACATGTACGGATTTAGTTTTTTGTATTCAAGATATTCTATAAATTTTAACAAATTCTTTATCTAAAAAACATGCTGAGGCTCGTGAATCTAGTATGGTAGAGGCTTTGTAATTTTTAGGTCTCAAATAGACATCTATTATAAAATAAAGAGAGGATTTTGAAGAGAGGACAGGATCTTTATTAGAAATTGTATAAGATTCCAGCTACACGATGTCGTACTGTAATTGCTTATAGTATGTAAAATCCATTCAAAATGTATAATATGTTTATAGGTTTAAATATGTGTTAGAATGGTTTAGAAAGTAAATTAAAGAGAGTTGATGTACGAAACTTTATTTTAGATTTTTTTAAAATTTGGTTATGGCTTTTAAATTATATAGAACCTAAATATTTAGTATGAAGCCTTGAGAGAAGATTGGGGCTTGAAGATGAACAATTAAACTACTAAGAGGCTTGTTTGGAAGGATTTAGACAAAGAATGAATGAATGAAGACAAGAGATGAAGTTCTTCATTCCTATTGGTCAATGGTCATGTCCAATAGGCTTTGAAGAGGCTACGCATGAGGAGAATAAGAGTATTAGCAACTTCAAGGAGGCCATTCAAAAGTCAAGGATAAGGATTAAAAAGCTTATTTTTTGGGCTACAATTTTGGTATAAAAATGGAGGGATTTGGAGTTTTAATGAGGGAGGAGTAGGCACTTGAAGTTAGGATTTACAAATTGTACCTACTATCACTCTTTTGAAGATTGAAGGAGTTGTATGAGAGTGTTTGGAGATCGGAAGGTGCAGCTAGAGAGGCGATATCAAGATCTACACCTAATGTAAAAAAATTACTATATTTGAAGTTCTAAAAAAGAAGATATTGGGAGTCAAAGATAGCAGATCAAATTCCAAGGCAATAAGTAGGCCATTTTATTGATAGTGATGGGATTTGCCATATCTTGAATTTTTGGAAGAATTTTCATCTTGAACTTTCTAAAAAAATATATTATTATGTTAAAAAGCTATATATCAAAGTTTCATAGCATTTAGACTTTTAGATTGTGAGATATGAAGAATTTAGTATACAGGTATTTGTAGACAAGAGTTTGAAGCTATTGCTAGAATTTTGGTGATATCTAAAGATTAGTAAGGAATTGACAATTGAAATTTAGAGTATTTATTATATTTTGAATGTTTTGAAGAAATAGAACTTATGTATTAGGTGTAATAGCCCTATGAAAAAATCTTTTATATAAAATTGAGAGATTTGATATACTTAGATCTTGGTTGAGTAATTAGTAGTAGTTAGAAGCCCTGCGCTTTCTTGAGGCAAATTCCCTCTACCAGGACAACGGTCCCTATTGTAATTGGACAAACTTGTTTTCTGACATATTGTCTTCTTTGATAGCCGTACTTTTCATCTTGTAGTTGCGTTGTTTTTTTGGACAATATTGAGTAGTGTGCTTATATTCTCTATAATATAAACACAATCTTTTTTAATAACGACGAGTCTTTTCTTATTTAATAAGAGATTTAAAATATACCACATTGATTTGCATGTCTTTTACTTCTGAATATATGTATTGAAAAGACTTTGATGTTGCCATTGTATTGTAGTAATATTGAGGCTTTCATATGTAGCTCTCCAATTGAAATTCAAAAAGCTGATTGTCACACTTCACAACAAAATCAATTGCTTAACTCAATGTCTGAGGATTGAGTAAGTTGAATATCAATTTTTTTACGTCATATTGTAATCTATAGAGAAATTAGCTAATAAGCGGAGCATCATCCCACTTGGTTGTGCTCAAACAAAGGTCCTTTGTTTGAGCACAAATCATCTATTTCAATCTTTATACTTGTTGATGCAGATCCAATAAAACCATTCATTTTGGAAATAGATACCTTAGATTTTACACTTAGATATGTACTCTCTCAAACTAGTGATGATAGTCAAGTACATCCAATAGCATTTCTCTCTCAAAAAATTTCAACTGTAGAGATTAATTATGAGATTCATGACAAAGAACTATTAGAAATTGTTGATGCTTTTGAAGAGTGGTGACATTTGCTGGAGAGGACTCAACATAAGATTATTGTATATTGTCACGGACATATACATAGTTACCTATATGATCAGATAGAACTAGATAAAAGAAGGTAAAAGCAAGTTAATTCCATAATATCTTTAGAGAAACTTCCTAGAAACTTTATAGACGCTGCTTTGACTTTATAAGTGTCCATAGTAGACTTTTGGATTAGAAACTTGGTCAATAAGTTAGCCACATGTCGTACATGTTGGAAGCTAAATACGTGGCGAGCATATAGGAAACTTGCCCTGCAAGTTCGACACGTGTCTTGCAACTTGGACACGTGTCTTGTAAATTGGATACGTGTTGGAGGTCCTATAGAACGTTGCCACTTAGCTCTTAGGTAGATAAAGTATAAATAGAGACAAGAGTGAAGCCTTCTTCACTTTTGTCAACTCCTTTCTTGTTTCTAGTTTGATTTCAAGAGTCTCTAGTGTCTTGTCTTTTGGCAATAGCCATTCCAATTTCTTTTAATATATATACTACCTTGTTTCTATTTTGTTATATTTCTTTGAGAGTATTTTTCACTTACTTATTTGCTTCCGTTGAGTTCTTGTCTTTGACATATATACTAATCACAAAAACTTGGAATATTTCATAAATGCCTGAGTATTGAATTGCCATCAAGCACAATGGAGTATGTTATTATCTCAATTTGATTTTGTGATTATATATCATCCAAAAAAACAAGGGAAATCAGATGTCTTTTTTTGATGGTCATACTTTATGCCAAGAATAAAAGACATGATATTGAATCAACAAAAATTAATCATGTTGAAGCTGTCTAATTTGCAATTGAAGATATTGATAATATGTACCTATGTAGATATAGATCTCAAGATATTGATCGAGTTTGTATATAATAACATTGAATATTCTTCAATAAAGCAAATTCCATTCTTTTCAAATTGTGGATACCACCCTAAAGCAAATCCATTTCAAATTGAAGATGTGGGAACTCATACCATAGAAAATCAAGCTACATACTTGAAAGCCATCTATGAAGAATTGAAATTCCAACTGCAAATGACTCAAGACTAATATAAAAACTATATAAACATCATTGTAAGAACCAACTAAAGTTCAAGATAGGAAATTGTGTTTGATTAATTTTGCAAAATATACAAACAAAGCAACCATCACGGAAATTAAACTACCAAAGACTTAGACCATTTATGATTCTATATTAAATAAATCCAATAAGTTTCCATCTTGAACTACCAAATAGTATGTGCATTCATCTAATCTTCTATATCTTGCTTTTAAAAACCTATTATAAATCAAATATTGTTGAAAGAACTCTTTTACCACCAACCTCAATTGAAGTCAATTAAGAGCTTAAATACAAAGTGGATGAAATATTAGATTTGCATATAAAACATGGATGATTGGAATATTTTATTCATTGGAAGGACTATGGAGTTAGCAAAAGAATATGGGAACCTTCAAATAACCTTAAAAATGCACTTAAAAAAGTTTGCAAATTCCATCAATGATATCCTAAAAAACCTATATTCAATCGCCATTGAAGATTTTGTAGACACCAATATCTCTTGGCTTCTAAATGATGTTTTTCTATCAATAACAAAAGATCAATATAAAAAAGAGAAAGCCACACCAAGACCTTCACTTGTATATAGTCATTTTCTTTAAGATAGAATAGATCCTTCTAGAACCTTACTAGTTGCCATGTCAAATCTTTACATTTCAAGGAAATTGTAGGAAAAAGAGTCAAAATACTCTTGTATCATACAAGCGGCTGAAGAACCATTGCAACTTTCATAATCTGCTAGGTTTGAAGAACATGAATAAGATAAAGAAGGAGTATTTTAATGTCAAGTAAGACTATATTTAGAATCTTTAGAAATATAGCCTCATCACAAAAATCTTGATTCAAATATCCAAGCTTTGATAATATTCCTTGAAGTTGGAAGGATGATTCTAGATGGATTAAAAATTATAATTGGAGAATATTTTGAAGGTCACAATGGAGAGCACATTCTTGGATAGGATGTTGATATAATAGAGGTTATATTTGGAGGTCATCAGCACTACCTCAAGGATCTTATTGAATCGGTAATCAAGAAATAAAAGATGAAATATGTGGCTTCTTTATTTCAACAAATTCTAATTTTCTTGCGTACGTGATTTGCTCATCAAATCCCTTCGGCTCCTTATAGAACTTGTTGCTAGAAGGGGAGGTAATGTTATGGACATACTTTAAGTCACCACATTTTAGAACTTTCCGTAGACTTCTAGAATCTTTTGTTGTCGTGTTGTAATACATTTATGTAGTGAAAAATATAAATAATAGTGATTTCTACTTAATATTCAAATATCTTAATTCAATAGGAACTTAAGATACGTAAGAAAGATTTTATAAAAGCCTCTTAGATTATTTCTTGTTTTAATAGCTAATAGATAAAAGTTAGTTATTAAATTTTCCTTCTAGGTTGTAGAAACTCTTTCATGGCTTTTAAAAAGCCATAAGTTAATAAAAATATAATAAAGGAGATCAATAATTGGTATAGTTGATACAAAAATTAAATTGAAAGTAAGATCAATCTTAAAAACCCTTAGAATAAGTTGGATTGATATCCGGGGATCAACCGTGTATGGAATAGGGTCCAAATTAGGCCTCTAGCCACAAAAATGGCCACCAAGGACAGGAAGTCAAGTCAGTTGGAGATCAGCAACTAGGATTGAAGAGTTAGCTTAAAATTCATTCTAAAGATATTAGGCTTGTTTTCAGAGGATTTGGAAGGACTTATCAATTACTATCTAAAATCAGGCTTGTATTAGGGATTAAGTTTTTATACAATAAAATTAGAACCAGCACTTTTGGCTATTGTGTGTAATTAAAATAATATTTATAACTAAAAATTTGATAGTATATGGGTGGTTGAATGTGCTAAGATTTAATAATAATTTATAGCAATCTAATAGTGTAATTAGGACTCATTGGATCTTTAGTACAAATAGATACCAAAAATTGGTAATTTAGGATTATTTAGAATTTTTGTAATATCTAAAGATCTATTAGTTGAATCAAAATGAAATTTGGCATAATATTAGAAGACTTAAAGGGAAAGCTACACACCAAGTTTTAATTAAAGTTAATAGTTGAAAAAGGAGAAGTTGCCACTAGAATATCTACATCAACCTTCAAGTCAACAGCCAAGTGACATTAATGCAGGTTTTGGTTGAATTTCCACAATTTGTAAGTTAGATTAAATTGAAATTTTCTAAGCATATAGAAGACTTGTATTTTCATTTGTATACAAAATTTTACATCAAGTTGATGGTTAAATTAAAAGTTATAGCTTATTAAAGTTTATTAAATAAGGTTAGGATTTGTAAAGAAAAATCTTAGTTATTTGATTGTGACAAGCAACAAAGCAATTGGGATTTATATGTGGATAAAGTTATTAAGAAGAGTATTTTTAAGCACTTTGTAATGACTTAAGTACTCTCATATTTTTATTCAAATCATATTCTTCTTATACAATATCGTATTGTGGTTCGACTATCCTGTGAAAAAAATTGTACATATATATTTAATGTACAATTTACTATGCAGTTAATTGAAAGCTATAACAATGGATTTCATTAATTATAAGATGTAATTAGGTTATTAGTTTAGAAATAATCTACTTAATAGGGCTATTAATGAGGTTTATACAACTTTTTTTTTTTTTTTTTTGATAGTGATTTTGAGGTTGATTTATATTGACAATAACTTATATATATCTTAAGTCACCTTTGTTAGACATTGGTGACCTTTAAAATCTTAATTTATTTCTTTTATTTGGTGCTTAAAGCACAAAGTATGTAAATCTTATAAGAAGAAGGATTAGAAAAGGATTTTTAGTTTAAAAAGGGTAGTTTGGCCATCTATGTAGATGGATAGAGGTGGATGATAAAAATTTCTATTTTAATTGGCCAAAAATCATGTCCAATGGGCTTCAAGGAGGCTGCCTGAGGATTTATTAGGAGTTAGGATTTGTTTTTCAAGGAGAGTCAAACATCAGAGGCTAATTCATAAGATTCAGATTTTTGGATCTAATTTAGGTGCAAATTTTGAGTGATTTGCACTTTTTATAAAAAAATTATAGGCGCTCAAAGTTAAGGTGTCAATTTTGGATCTACTATCAATCTTTTGGATATAAATTGCACATACAGAGAGCAATTAAGGATTGGCAACTAGGATTGGAGAGAGCACTTTTTTACCTATACTTTTCACATATAGCTTGATAAAATCCAAGTTGGGTTGAAGGAGATATTGGAGATTGAAGGAGATATTGGGAGTTGCAATAAGTGACCCGCTTACATAGTGGTTGTATTTTGAGCCATATCTTGAGCAATTTGATAAATTTTTGGCTCAAAATTTTTAAAAGTATGTATAGTTATGTCACAAGACTATGTATAAAAATTTTGTGGCATTAGGATTTTGGATTTATGAGATATAAGAAAAGTAGTACTCAAGTGTCTTTGAGCTAGGGTTTTAAGCACCTGCTAGGATTTTTGAGATATCGGATGATCAAAAGTGAATTTATGATTGATTCTTCTTTGTAGAAAAATTTAAAAGTATTACCTACAATTTCAAGAATATTTTATAGAAATTAAATGGTAGGATCAAGAGTTATTGAACTCTAAAATTCAGCAAGAAATAAGTCCTTACGGGTGAACAAAGTTTTGAAGGATTTTTATAAAAATTTGAATCCTTTTTGTATAAACCTACTTGAATACAAGAGGGTTTATCTATACAACTTCTCTTTTGTAAGATTGTTGTATTATTTTTTCTTTTTATTAAAGACAAATCACTGTTGGATTTTTGCCATCAAGTTTTAAATAAATTCTCTATAGCCATGTATCCAGGACAATACGTTGTCATATTGTGACACAATTATATGGTGAAACTATGACTATAAATGATTTTTCAATTAATATTCTATTATCTTAGTTTAATAAGAATTTAACATATTTTAACAAGATTTTTATGAAAGCGTCTTAGTTTATTTTTTTTACTTAATAGCTAGTAAATAAGAATTAGTTAGTAATTTTACCTTCTAGGCTGTAGTAATTCTTTTACTACCTTAGAAAAGACATAAAATAATAAAAATATAGTAAAAAAGATAAATTATTAGCATGATTGATACTAGGATTAAGTTGAGGATAGGATTGGACTATAAAATCCATAGAATAGGTTAGATTGATATCTGGAGGTTGGCCATTTGTAGGATAGGGTCGAAATCAGATCTCTAGCCACTAAAATGGCCGCCTAGGGCAAATTATGGAGGATTTTAGAAATTGGCGATTAGGATTGGATAGCTAGCTCAAAGCTTGTTCCAAGAATATTAAATTTGTTGCCATAGGATTGCAAAGAAAAATAAAAATTGCTTAATTATAAAAGAAATGAGGCAATTGGGATATATGTATGGTTGATGTTACTAAGAGGAATATTTTTAAACACTTTTGAATCAAAATTTGAATTATATTCTTCATATATGGATGAAACCTATTAGGATTTTTTGATTATTTGCAAACACAACTTTACCTTCCATAGCCAGGTGTCTAGTGTATTCCCAAACAAGACATAACGTAATATGACAACATAATACAATATAAGTGGTAAATCCAACGTAAAATTTTGGAGTGGAAGGTATTGGATTTTATTTTGGTTATTTGAAATTGATGGTGCAAGAAGGCAAAAAGGTGGAATTTGGAGTTTTTGATGGAGCTTTGGATGGCGCTTTAAGTGGATCTTCAAGTGGAGCTTCAAGTGGATTTTCTTCTAGTAGACAAAGTATATATCTAGATCAAAACACTGCAAATATATTTCAAGCATTTACATTATTTGTATGATAGCAACAGGGCAATGATCACAAGGAGGCTTCGGCAATTAAAGCTTTACAAGTAGTGGTTAACAAGATCGACTAGTTTGATGGAAGAGATATTTCTAAATATTTAAGATGTTATATGTGGAAAATGGAATTGAATCGAGTTTCTAAAAAGGATATAATTTTATTATTTGAACTTACTATGATGCCGGTGATAAGAAAATATGTAAAATCAATTATAGGATAATTTGGAAGTTTTTGAGAAACATTCTCTCACGCATTGAGAGATGAGTATTTTTTGAAAGACTCTGATCAAGTCACTAAGAAATCATTTTTGGAATGAATTTAGTATCTTAATAAAAAATTACAAGCTACTAAATTATTAAGGGAGTTTGAGAGGCAGTATTCTCGATAATTGAAAGTGGAAAAGATAACCTTGAGACCAAACAAGGTTGAATTATTTCTTCAAGCAGCTCAATTTGTAAGAGAGATTAGAAATTCTTCTTGACGATAAAGAAGAAAATGAAGGATTGACAACAAAATGAAAAGAGGTTGAAGATACGATGGAATTGATTGCAAAAAGGGAAAGACGAAAGGATAGAATTGGTATTCAAAGAAATATGTAAATACCTAAAATTCAAGTCCCTACTTTTCAATCAACAATTCCTATTGTCCAATCTTTAATGGCTACATTAAAAAAAGAAGATGTAGAAATAAAAGAACTTATATGCAAAATACAAGATCTTCAAATTAAACTTACAAGGCTTGAGGAAAAGACTTCTATAATGAATTCAAAAGCTACTTTTAAACAAGGGTATGTGCAAAGATGTATTTGGTGTGATAATGATTCTCATTCTTGAAAAGATTGTAGTGAATTCAATGAAATGATGCAACAAGGTATTATTTTTTAAAAAGATGGAAAAGTGGCACTAAAATATATAAGTGATTTTTTCCAAACCAGCTTTGATAAAAGAAGTATGAAAGTATTGATTAAAGATTATTTAACAGCAAATGGAATTGCAATGATAGAAGTCACAAGTTATAGTGCTAGGATGGATGACAATGGCAACCAAGATTTTTTTGAAAGTATGGAATCAAGTAGACTTTGATCTTCTACCATTTCTATAATGTATAAAAAGAAGATACTACTAGAAGCTTTATTGAGGATTATTGTAATAAATCATGAAACTATGGATTGAGAGGATACTTTGGAAGCTTTATTAATACATGCCTATATTACTAAGAGTCAACATGAAGCCTTGATAGAAGAAAAGAAAAGATAGAATTCTAATGAGACAAGACAAGGAAATTCTTCTAAGAAGTAGACTTGAGGAGATAAGGCTCGTGAAATGGCTTCACAAGAATTACTAACAAAGGATGCCTCAATATCATTAAAAGAAAAATCAAAGGACTTAGGAAAAAAAGGTAAGTCCACGACTTACAAACTTCTCTTTGATATTAAAGCAGCAACACATTTAAAAGGGGTGCTTGAAGAATGTGTGTTCAATGCTAAAGTTGAACTTACATTGAAAGAGATTTTAAATATTTTATAATATCATTATTGACAATATTAATCGGTGTTATATTATGTGTTGTCATATTTGGAAATACGCTAGGCACCTAGCTGTGGAGGGTGAAGTTGTAATTCACATGTATTCAAGAATCCTTAATAGGTTTCATCTGTATAAGAAGAATATGATTGAATATTAATTTGAGAGTGCTTAAGTCAATACAAAGTGCTTAAAAACACTCTTCTTGATAATTTTATCTACATATAAATCCCAATTGCTTTGTTACTTGTCACAATCAAGTAACTAAGATTTCTCTTTATAAGTCCTAATCTTATTTAGTGAACTTCAATAAGCTATAATTTTTAATCTAATTGTCAACTTAATGTAAAATTTTGCCTACAAATGCAAATACAAGTCTTCTATATGCTTAAAAAGTTTCAATCCAATCCAACTTACAAATTGTAAAAATCAACCAAAACTCGCACTAATGTCACTTGGCTGGCAGCTTGAAGGTTGATACAAATATCCTAGTAGAAAATTTTCTTACTCCAACTATTAACTTCAGCTAAAACTTGGTATATAGCTTGTCCTTCAAGTCTTCTAATACTATACCAAATTTCACCTTGATTCAAGGAATTGATATTTAAATATTATAGAAATCCTAAAAAATCTTAAACTCCTATTTTCTAGTACCTACTTGTATTAAAGATCAAATAAGTCTTGATTGCACTATTAAATTCTTATAAATTTTTATTTAATCTTAATACATTCAATCACTTACATACTATCAAACTTTCAACTATAGATATTACTTCAATTGCATACAATAGCTAAAAGTGTTGGTCTTAACTTTATTACATAAAAACTTAACCTCTAGTATAAATCCTAATTTTAGATAATAATTGCTAAATCCTCTCAAATCTTATAGAAACAAGCTTAATATCTTTGGATTGAGTCTAAAACCAACTTTTCAATTCTAGTTGCCGATCTCCAAATAATCCAACAACTTGCCCTTGGTGGCTATTTTTGTGGTTGGAGGTCTAATTTCAACCCTGTCCCATATACGGTCAATCCTTGGGTTTCAATCCAACTTATTCTAAGGATTTTTAAGCTTGACCCTAACTTCAACTTAATCCTATTAATTATTATTAATTATATATATATATATATATATATATATATATATATAAATAATAATTATGTATTAATTATTTATCTCTTTTATCTTATTTTTATTAACTTATGGCTTTTTGAAAGCCATGAAAGAGTTTCTACAACCTAGAAGGAAAATTTAATAATTAATTTTTATCTATTAGCTATTAAAATAAGAAAATAATCTAAAAGACTTTTATAAAATCTTTCTTAAGTATCTTAAATTTTTATTGAATTAAGATATTTGAAGATTAAGTAGAAGTCACTATCATTCATGTTTTTTATCACATAAACATATTACAACACAACATCCACCCCTACTGAACCTGCACATATTCTAGTATGCACCAAATAAACTATATATCATAGTGGGCATCACACCATCTCTTCATTTTCTACATCAAGTTCTTCATCATCATACTCCTCATCTATTTTAATACAATTATCTTCTTCAAAATCATTGATATCTTTAACATGATCTTCTATATTAAGTTTCTCATCTCGTCTTTTTAAAATCTTCACTCTCTTCTTAGTAATAGGTATTTTCAATCTTAAACCATCCAACTCCCTCAATGAATATGTGGCATTGTCATGGATTAATACCACTACATATAGTCCAAACTAATGTTTTGAAAACTTCTGTAAAGTATTATGCTACTTATCCAAACTGCTATCATAAACAAGTATTCAATCACCTTCTTCAATTGCTCTAGGTCTCAATTATTGTTGTTTATCAAATTGAGCCTTATTCTTTAGCCTTACATCTTATAATTGTTTTAAAATTAATTCCTTAACTTCTAATCTTTGTTCAAGTTGCCAAATTCTAATATCCAACAACTCTTTTTTTATTAATCCATCTTTCCAAGATAGCATACTCCAAATTGGCACATGTTTTTTAATTGGCATAATAAGTTTTTGACATGTGATGAGTTCCATTGGCATATATCCCGTCACTAAACTATATGTTGTTTGATCTGCCTATAATGTATAAGATAGAAGTTGAGGCCATTCTTTTACTCTTCTATTACAAGCTTTAATCAAGGCTTTTATAATAGGTGGATGCCCACATTCACTCTTTGCATTCTCCTTTGAACTATAAGCACTAGCCAATAATAATTTAATTCCACACCTCTTAAAGAATTCATGAGTTTTATATACATCCAATTGTCCATGATCTATAGTGATCTTTTTCATACATCCATAGCAAGTAATAACCTCTTCAAATAAAAATCTATAGATTCTTTCTGTAGAATTTGTTCTTAATGCCTGCCTTCCACTTGGTTTGATAAATCTTCATAAGCCAAAATTAAATACCTTATTTGCCATAATCCCATTGACATAATAACCAAATCTACAATCCATTTAAAATGAATAGCCAAAAGATATATTGAATGTAGACCATATCGATGATGTACATTTGAATACATTTGACAAGTTATACAAGATTACACAAATAAAGCCACATCTTGATATATATTCTTCCACCGATATCCTTCCTTCAATTTAACAAAAGTAGCCCAAATTCCTTTATACCTCATCCATAGACTATCATGAAATTCTTTGAATAGTTTTTGCTGATCTTTTTTGGTATCTACTATTTATTGTGGCATTCCAATATTTGATTTTGGCCTCTTCCATAGAAATCCTCCTTATAATATGAATTTGTATATTTTTTTCTTGATTTGTTTAAATTTTTCAATTGACCAATTAATATGCTTAATTAATGTACTCAAATAATGTCTAATATACAATAACTTGCCTTCATAATTTTCTTTGTGAAATGGCTTATCTTCTTTATTTAATTATAAAATTGAATAAAATTTTATATCCACATCATCAATATCCTCAATCATCTCATCTTCTCCATCATATTTTATTCAAGATAGTATATCTGCTATTGGATTATCTTTTCTTGCAACATGTCTAAATTCCAAATTTAATGATTTAATATAAGCAATCTATCTCAATATTGTTATATCCGGTATTGTACTATAATTACTTATAGTATGTAAAATCCACTCAAAATATATAATATGCTTATAGATTTAGATATGTGTTACAATGGTTAGTTAAGTAAATTAAAGAGAGCTGATGTAAGAAATTTTATTTTAGATTTTTATTTAGTTTGGTTATGACTTTTAAATTATATAGAACCTAAATATTTAATATAAAGTCTTGAAAGGCAATTGGGATCCAAAGAAGAAGAATTCAATTACTAAGAGACCTATTTAAAAGGATGAAGATAAAGTGAAGATGAATGAAGACAAGCGGTGAAGTTCTTCATTCCTATTGGTCAATGGTCATATCCAATAGGCTTTGAGGAGGCTCCTTGCAACAAGAACAAGGGTTTCAGTAATTTCAAGGAGGCCATTCAAAAATCAAAGACTAGGGTTAAAAAGCTTGTTTTTTGGACTACAAATTTGGTACATAAATAGAAGAATTTGAAGTTTTAATGAAGGAGGAGTAGGCACTTGAAGTTAAGGTATATAAATTATACCTATTATCTTTCTTTTGAGGATTAGAGGAATATTCTAAGATGACCAATACCTTCTACTTGAGACCATGCTTGAACTTCTGTATCTTCATTGTGAAAACGACCTGAAAATATCGCTTTGCTACTACTTGCATGAACTGGTTCAACTTCAAAGACAATTACAAGTGACCTGCTGCTTGGTATTCTTTGACGTCTTCTTGGCTCTTCTAATTCTTCATCTTGAGGTCGACGTCGTGAGCTACTCGGTTGAGATGGTACCACTAGTACAGTATCTACATTCTCACTAGCCATATCTAAATACACCTTGATATTAGTTATCTTCATACTACAAAATACAACAAGTTATGTTTTGATGAGACCTAGATCCCTTTTCTATTCATTTTTCCAGAGAAGGCTTCATCTTCACGCTTTGTTAATGACCAACTTTTGATTTATTAGGATATCATCAATGGAATTCCCATACCTTTCGTGACGCATTGGTAAGATTTTTGGCCAATTCCCATATTCTTTCATTAATATCGTAGCCGCTCCAATGCACAAAGTACTCTAATTTATTCCAACTTTGCCGTGAATCTAGTATCCTTTCCACCTCATATTCTTTGTTGTTTTCAAATTTCTATATTAGGTGGCGGACATTGCACTCTTCCAGGAAAAGACGATTCCCGATAAGGCTCTAACAAAGAAACATGAAAGATAAGCTGTACCTTTACAGCAGCTGGTAATTCTAAGCTGTACGCCACAGGATTGATCTGCTTCTAGATAATAAATGGTCCCAATCTCCAGTAGTCCAACTTATCATATGGTCGCCTGATCTTGATATTCCATTGAAGCAGCCATATTTTATCTCCAATCTTGAAATTAGGTGCCTGATTCCGAAATTTATCCGCGGATGTTTTGTAAGACTCTTGGACAATTTGCAATTGAAGCTTCAATGTGGTTTGAAGCTCCGATAGCTGTTGCACCAATCCTTCAGCTGCTGGGTTGTTATTCGCTGACGGACTCAATAGATCAAGCTTTGGATGGTACCCATAATTGGAAAAGAATGGTGTTTTTTAAGTCGACCCATGAAGGGTGTTGTTATATGTAAACTCAACTAGCGATAAATATGCAGTCCAATCATCTTGCTGATAGTTGATGTTGCATCGTAAATATTGTTCCAAAACTTGATTCACTCATTTCGTTTGGCCGTCAGTTTGAGGATGGAATGCCGAAGAAAGCTTGATGTCCACTTTCAATATTTTAAAAAAAGACCTCCAAAACTTTCATACAAATTGGGTTCTTCGATCCGACACGATATCATCTGGTAGACCATGATATCGATACACATTATCAAAGAAGAGCCTTGTTGTATCTTTATTTGACGATGTCTTCTTACAAGGGATAAAATGTGCCATCTTTGTAAGTCAATCTATCACAACAAAGATGCTGTCAAATGAATTTGATGGCGGTAGATCTGTAATAAAGTCTATGGAAATTGAAGAGCATGGACGACACGGAATAGGTAATGGCTATAGAAGTCTATAAGGGTGATGTCGAGGGTTCTTGGATCTTGAACAAACATCACAAGAAAGGACAAAATCCTTCACATCCTTCCACATTTGGAGCCACTAGAAATCTCGAGAAATGAGTTCCAAGATCTTGTTGAATCCGAAATGTCCCGCAGCTAGAAAGTCATCACGAGATTGAAGGACTTAAAGTCGTGCTTGCCTTTTGGGATATACAATTGCTCTTCAAAGTATAAGAGATCTCTTTCAAACTTGAACTTGTCATCATTGATATGCTGCTTAATATCAAGGACTATTGAATCTTCAATGGTCGTAGCACGGACCTGGTTGAGGAAGTCAACATCAATTGGCACCACAGCAGTATAAATCTTGAATTGCTCTGGCTTTAACAATGTCGTATACTGTTGATCAAGCGTTGCTTCTCCAATCTTCGACGCAAGATATGATCTTCTTGATAAGGCATCGGATAGTCGTTGCTGCTTTCCAGGCCGATAAGTAATAACAAAGTCAAATCTAGATAGCGACATATTCCATCGAGCTTGACGACGGTGTCAGGTAGAGAGAATTTGCCTTGGAAAAACGCCAGGTTCCTAGCTGCTACTAGAACTAGCAGGGAACATGAGAGGAAGCCGTGCAAGTATGTTCTATACTTGCACAATATTTGTTCAAGCTTTCAAGTTATACTTGTATTATACTTGTACAAGTCTTGTACAAATATAAAATATAAATATTTGAATAATACTTATATGAATACTTATATAATACTTATATAAATACTTATATAAATACTTATATAAAATAAGGTATAATCCTTGGTATAATACTTATACAAATACTTATACAAATATTATGTATAATACTTGTAAAATACTTATATAAATACTTGATATAAATACAAGTATATATATTTGTATAAAAGGTATAAGAAAAGTATGTATGTATTCAAGTATACCTCAAAATACAACTGCATATGAAAAATACAAGTTATACAACAAGCTGAAACTAAATATATCACTAAAAATTCATCCAAAGATCGAATCAAGTGTGCTTATAGCCTATGGAAAGCCAATAATCTATTCTAAAACATATCAAAATTTCACAAATAGATGACTTACCGTTTAAAAGTTATGGCTAAAAGAAGTAGGCACTAAAATTTCCAAGCAAATGCAAAGGTAGCAAAGCTCCTCTTCACTTCAGCCTTTGTTGAGATCACTTCCCTTCTCCAAATTGGACATGCAATAGCTTTTTAGAAAGCTCACTCCATCATCTAACTTATTCTAAAATTTCGCATGCATGCCTCTCAAACTCCAGATTTTGTAGCTAGTTGATTCTACTCTTCAAACCCTAGCAACAATTTGCCCTCTTTGATACTTCACGGCTCATAAAACTTTCATCAAAGCTCCAAATGTATTGATTTTTGTTTTTGTGGAAAGCTTATATAAGCTACTATAAGCACCTTAATTATCAAAAGGATTGACGAGACTTTTCGACTAGGGTGATTGAACAAAGTCTCTGCCCCTCTGCATTAGGTGGCAGCAAACCCTTTCCCACTCTCAAGCTCACAACTTTTGCTCTCCAACTCCAAATGCTACAAGAGATGTCTTGATAGAAATCTAGTACAATTTTTCAGACTTTTTATAAATTTCACTAAGAAAAAGTTGAAATCAAACTGCAGTGGCAGCTCAAAGTTTCTGCCCCTCTTCGTGAGGTGGCAGCAAACCCTACTCTACTAAAACAAGCATAATTGTTTGCTCACAATTCCAAAACAAGCAAGTGAGTAGGTTCTAAAATCTTCACAACTTAGAAAACACACACACCAAATTTCATTACAAACTCTTCTATATCCATGGAGCTATCTCTCTCCAAAGTTCACCATTCAAAATTGCTCCTAACCCTCGGTCTAGCAAGAGGAGTATATCTTCCTTTCTTTCCATATTAGACTATAAGATGCCCACATGGGCAGCCAAATCCTATTGGATAGGCATTATTCACCCCATGCTGTTCTTTCTTACCCCTCACAAGATCCATTCTACCTCAAAAGTCAACAAGAAAGGCAAAACAACCTTTACTTTTCTTCTAATTACAAAAGAGTCTATTCTAGGATATAAATAAGGTAGGAACAAAACAAATAGCCATCTTAATTCACTAATAAGTGGCTATAATAAATCCTCTCCTTATAATATCTTCTAAAATAACCTCTAGCACTCACACATATATTAACAATAGATACAAGATATTTAATATTTTAATACACTGCACGTAAATGCAGTATGACAGCGTGTGCCATCAAACTTGTCTAGAAGGCTAATTCGAGGTTTCTTTCATTGTGGAAGTAATGTTTCTCATTGAACCACAGGTAAAGCTGCTTCTTCTGGTGCAGAAACTCGAGGCTGATGAAGCCCAGATTGTGCTATTCTGGATGCTCCATCATTATGAAGTCTTGCAAAGACTCCTTCCATCACCGTAGTTCTCTATGATAACGTAGCAAGAGCATTCATAATGGCGTCTATCTTGGACTCCAAACTTTCACTCATATTAATGTTTTGACCTCCAACCATTCTAAGAAAAAAGAAATAATTGTTTCTACAAGGAGGAAATATTGGTTTAGAAGAGGGTACTCCGCAACCTGTAGAACGCCTTAAGACCTTCAAAAAGAGGGGTAATCCACTCTCTCCAAGAAGAATTAGACTCTAATATTATGACAGAAAAGATATTAATTTAGAGGAGGGTAATCCGCAACCTCTAAAATATTAGTGTATCTTCAAGAAGAGAGGTAATCTACATTCCAACAAGAAGGAACTAGCTCTGATATTCAAGGTGAGAGTACTCTCGACAAACTGTCACGGGCACAAATTATAGACTTGAAGTCTAAATAAGAAGTTCTAGAAGAATTGGCAGGAATTAGATTAATATCACGGACACAGAATATAGACTTGAAGTCTAAACAAGAAGTTCAAGAAGAATTGGCAGGAATTGGATTAATCAGATGAATACAAAAATAACACCAGAGAGGTGAGCAAGAGCTCCGAGAGATGTGTTGTCGAGACTGAAGAACTCTTTAGCCTCGACTCCAATATATACTCCTACTTAGAAAGCTTCTCAAGCAGCTTCCTCCAACTAGAGAAATATTAGAAGGCTCTGGAAGGTTCTAGAAAATTCCAGAAAACTTCTAGAATGTTCTAGAAGGTTCTAACAAGTATGTCCTTGACAAAACTTCAATAATCTTTGATTGATCTATTAGATCAATCTCAAATTCATAGCACCCTACAAGCACTATTAATATCCACCAATCCACAAAATATCACTTATAGATCTATAACCAATCTCACACAATGCTCAAAAATATAAAGCCCAATATATTTTACAAAATCAAAGTCACCAAAATCAACCCTAAATTTTCAAAGCCATTACAAAGTCATTACCAACTCAAATCACTTCCAATTAATGCTTAAATAAAGATCCTCTTGTCTCCTTTCTAATCCCACCTTCTAATCTATAAAAAGTCCTTCAACCGGCCGTAGGCATGCGGTTTTGTGCCTTAGGATCAGATTCTCACCCCGACTCATGATTGGTCCTCTCTGGGTATTTATTTTGAGATTTTTGTAATAAATTTTTTTGAAACCTCTTCTTAATTCCCTCCTATATATGCCTATATTATTTTATTTTCCAATTGACTTTGTTTTGCCTTACTTATGGCCCTACAAAGTAAATAGAAGCTCATTTGTAAAAAGGACAATATTAACACCCATTAGTTTTACTCCCTTTTTACTATTATCTATTCTTCTAAGATAATTTGCTATAATATTTTGAACTAAGATCTTCTATGATATACTATTTCTACACTCTTTCACCTAATAGTCACGTTACATCATGACATCGTAATCTCTAAAATGTAGTGATATATCTTAAAAAAAGAGTAATCCACTCTTTCCAAAGAAAAATCAACTACAACAAGTAAACATATCAATCTAGAGGAGAGTACTCTGCACTCCTCTAGAATGCAATAGTATCTTGAAGAGGGATAATTCACTCTCTATCAAGAGATCTAAGCTTTGATATGATTATGTAAGACAGTCTTATCAAACTGTTAGGGATGTAAGATAGCAAATTAGCCAAGAATCAAGGAGAAGAATTCAAAAGCAGAATAATTTCAAGAAAAAAGAATTAGATAGACAGAATTATGAACTAGATGAAGAATAAGAAAGTAGATTAATATCAAGAACAAGGCAACATTCTAGATTGCTTAAAGACTTATGTTGGCAAGACTGAGGTGCTCCTCAATCTTGCCTCTTATTTATACTATAATGCCTTATGTCCTATTAGACCTTCTAAGAATATCTTAGAATATTTGAAAAGCCTGAGGAAGATTTTGGAAGACTCTAAAAAGTCTAAGGGAGGTTTTGGAAGGTTGAAGAAGATTCTAGAGGATCCTAATAATATCTTAGAATATTTTAGAAGCTTGAAAAAGATTTTGGAAGACTCTAAAAAATCTACATAAGATTTTGGAAGATTAAAGAAGATTCTAGAAAATTCTTAAAGACTAAAGAAGATTCTAGAAGATTTTAGAAGATTTTAAAAAGTTATGACAAGTTCTAAAAGACTATAGGAAGTTCTAGTGGTGGCTTAAAGTATGGCCGTGACAACAATCCATCCAATAGCAATAGGATTAGTTTCCACTATAAGAATCACAGGTTTATTTTTTTTATAATCAATTTTTCTTAATATTAGAGGTGATGTCAATAAATCCTTCAATCTTTGCATTTCTTTGATATGCTTCTCTTCCTATTTAACTTGATAATCCTTGCATAATAATTTATACAACGGATCTACTATATGAACATAATGAAGAATCTAAATATGATAAAATATACATGCATCTAAAGACCTTTGCACCTCTGTTAAAAAATTGCAATCTTCTTTCATTCTCCCAATTGCATCAACCTTGGTTTGATTTGGTTTCCTTCCATAAAATCCACATAAATTTCTAACAATTTCAACTTCTTATATTTTAAACATAGATTTTACATCCAATAAGGTAAGATGAACTTTTTCAAGTCAAGTCAATATTTTCTCTTAATCTTATATATGATCAATAACATACTTGCGACATCCTCTCTTATCTAAAGTTTCATCCTTATATTCTTCTTTACACTCTTTTATAGAAACATCATCTAAAAAAAAGATAGTCTTTTCAGGAATAAAATCTCTCAATACCTTATTCATCCCGTTCATCATATGTATAACTGAGTTAGTAGCATCTTAAGGAAGAGTACACATTTTAACTAGTCCAAGTGGTATTTTCATCATTGTCATGTCTCTATTCTCTATTGCGAGTTGAAATTGGTCATAGCCTGAATACAAATCACCTATTGAATAGATTGCCCTTCTTGCAAATGCTTCAACAAATTCATCCATTGTTGGTCCAATTCTTGCATTTTTATTGATAGTCACTGCGTTTATTGGTTGCATATCTTGAATAAATCATAATAATTTATTTTTTTTAAGCATTGTAAAACTCTATAATTCAAGTTATAACTAAAATTAAAGAAAACTCTATAACTTCATCCTTCTTCTTTAATTTTGCCTTCTAACAACTCTAGATCCGACCACAATTTTTCTCATAACTCCTTGAATATAACTCCAAGGGAATTCAGTTTTTCATACAGCCTAATAGACTTGTATATCTACAAACTCCAATAAAATTTGCTCAAAACACTACTCTATTCACAAAGATATGCTCTCTCGAACTTTGCAGATTTGAAAATAGACCCTTGTCACTTTGAAAGAGCATAATGTTTTATTTATAAAACAAATGAGTGTCAAACTTACACTCATCTCTTTCTTAATTTACATAGATTTTTTCTTTCAAATTTTACTCTCAAATTCATCTCTTTACTCTCTCTATACATAAGAATATACTTCCTTTGTCTCCTATACTGCTCTCCTCTTATTCTATTTTTCTTTCCTTTTACATCTTCATTCCTCCCTTGTCATCTCTGCCTAGTCTTTCTTATCCTCTTGGTCAAAAAGACCTCTTAACTTATGTCTTTCTACCTCTTCAACCTTTTTCTTTTGACTAACTTGAAGAAATTTCACTTTCCAAGGTGAATTTCCATTCTTCCTTCTTACTACTAATTTTCTACCAAATTGTTTTCTAATTTCAGCCCACAACATATAAGTTTAGATCTAAGAAAGAAAAAAATAAAGGTAAAGTAGATCTAAGATAAATAGAAGAAATCCTAACAAGTAAAAGGAAACAACTTAGATTAGATTAGAGATAAAAAGAAAAGAACCACAACACCTTCCTTTTTTCATCTTTTCCTCTTCTAATCTTAATCTTTTTATTTTAACACATTCTTTTATGTCTTTCACACTATGTTTTAATTTACAACGCAACACCATAGTCTTCAATAAAGTTTCTTGTGACATCTTATTTTTATACATTGTAAAAATGACAGAAGATCAAAGTCTATTTCATTCAATATTTTCAGAAAAATCTTATTTGCCATTATCATCTATCCTAGTATTATAACTTATAACTTCTATTACTGCAATCCCATTTCCTACCAAATAATCTTTAATCAGTACTTTGATACCTCTCTAATTAAATTTAGTTTGAAAAAAATCACCAGTATCTTTGAATGCCACTTTTCCATCTTTCCAAAAAATAATGTCTTGTTGCACCATTTCATTGAATTCACCACAATCCTTTTGAGAATGAGAATCATCATCACACCAAATATATCTTTGCATATATCCTTGCTGAAGAGTAGATTTTGAATTCATTGTAGAAGTCTTCTCCTTAAGCCTTGTAAGTTTAATTTGAAGACCTTGCATTCTGCGTATAAGTTCTTCAATTTCCATATCTTCTTTTTTTGACGTAATCATTGAAGGTTGGACAATAGGAACTATTGGTTTTAAAGTAGGCTCTTCAATTTTAGGTATTTCTACAATTTTTTTAATACCAACCTTATCATGTTTTCTTTCCTTTTTTAGAAGCAATTCCACTATATCTTCAACTTCTTTTTATTTTGTTGTCAATCCTTTATTTTCTTTTTTATCCTTAAGAAGAATTTTTAACTTCTCTTGCAATTCTCTATCAACTACTTGAAGAAATAATTGAACCTTGTTTGGTCCCAAGGTTATCTTTTCCACTTTTGATAATTGAGAATATTACCTCTCAAACTCCCTTAATAATTTAGTAGCTTGCAAGTTCTTATTAGGGTGCTCAATCCATTCCAAAAATGATTTTTTAGTAATCCGATTAGAAACTTCTAAAAAATATTCATCTTTCAATGCATAAGGGAGTATTTTTCAAAAACTTCCAAATTATCTTATAATTGATTTCACATGTTTACTTATCTCTGGCATTGTAGCAAGTTCAAATAATAAAATCATATCATTTTCCAAAATTCAATTCAATTCCATTTCTCATATAACATCTTAAATATTTAGAAATATCTCTTCCATCAAATTGGTCAATTTTATTAACCACTGCTTGCAAAGCTTTCATTGCCAAAGTCTTTTTGTGATTATTGTCATGTTGCTATTGTATAAACAATGTAAATGCTTGAAAAATATTTGTAGTATTTGGATCCACATACATACTTTGTCCACCATAAGAAAATCCACTTGAAGCTCTACTTGAAGATCTACTTAAAGCGCCATCCAAAGCTCCATCAAAAACTTCAAATTCCTTCTTCTTGTTTTCTTGTGCCATCAATTCCAAATAACTAAAATAAAATCCAACACCTTCCACCTCAAACTTTCACATCAGATTTACCACTTATGTCGTATTATGTGTTGTCATGTTTGGAAATGTGCCAAATACTTGGTTGTGGAAGGTGAAGTTGTAATTCACATATACCTAAGAATCCTTAATAGGTTTCATTCATATAAGAAGAGTATGATTGAATATCAATATGAGAGTGCTTAAATCAATACAAAGTGCTTAAAAATATTCTTCTTGATAACTTTATCTACATATAAATCCCAATTACTTTGTTGCTTGTCACAATCAAGCAACTAAGATTTTTCTTTATAAGTCCTAATCTTATTCAATGAACTTCAATAAGCTATGATTTTTAATCTAATTATTAATTTGGTGTGAAACTTTGCATACAAATGCAAATATAAGTCTTCTATATGCTCAGTAAGTTTCAATCCAACCCAACTTACAATTTGTAGAAAATCAACCAAAATCCGCACTATTGTCACTTAGCCACTAGCTTGAAGATTGATATAGATATTTTAGTGGCAAATTATCCTTCTTTAGCTATTCACTTCAGCTAAAACTTAGTAGGTGTCTTGTTCTTTAAGTCTTCTAACATTGTGCCAAATTTCACTTTGATTTAAAAAATAAATGTTCAGATATTGCAAAAACCCTAAATAATCCTAAACTGCCAATTTTTAGTACCTATTTGTACTAAAGATCTAATAAGTCTTAATTGCTCTATTACATTGCTACAAATTTTTCTTTTGTCTTAGCACTCTCAATCACCTACATACTACCAAATTTTCAACTATAGATATTACTTTAATTGCACACAATAGTTAAGAGTGCTAGTCCTAATTTTGTTGCATAAAAACTTAATCTCTAATACAAACTTGATTTTAGATAGCAATTGGTAAGTCCTTCCAAATGCTCTGAAAACAAGCCTAATGTCTTTAGAATGAGCTTGAAGCTAACTCTCCAATTTTAGTTGCTGATCTCTAAATGATCCAACTTCCTGCCCTTGGTGGCCATTTTTGTGGCTAGAGGTCTAATTTAGACCATGTCCCATACACGATCAACCCCTTGGTATTAATCCAACTTATTCTAAGGATTTTTAGGATTGACCCTATTCTCAACTTAATCCTAGTATCAATCATATTAATTATTTATTTCTTCTATCCTATTTTTATTAACTTATTGCTTTTGAAAAGCCATGAAAGAGTTTCTATAACCTAGAAGGAAAATTTAATAACTAACTTTTATCTACTAGCTATTAAAATAAGAAAATAATCTAAGAGGCTTTCATACAATCTTTTTAAAGTATCTTAAATTCTTATTGAACTAAGATATTTAAATATTAAGTAGAAATCATTATTGTTCATATTTTTCACCACATAAACGTATTACAACACAACAACTAAAGACGCAATTGATGGGTGAAGCTCGTTTAAATCATGCTATTGATACATATGTAGGTGAGGATGAGGAAGATGAAATTAGCAATTGTTACAAATAATTAATAAGTAGAGGAAGAAGCTATAATCAAAGAGCACTTTTGATGATCCAAGTGACAAGAAGAAAGAAATTTTAAATCATTATACTTAAAAGCATTGGGCTATATCAACTATAGAGGCATTAGTAAAGATTGGAGATATAGATGAGCCAATTGTTGCTTTGATTGACCATAGTTCAAAAATAAATCTTATGTCTAAAGATCTATATATGAAACAAAAGTGGCCAATTGATTTGGGGCATGGATGGATAATATGGACACTTAATAATATAGGAGGTGAATTATATGGTACTTGCTCAAATATAAAAATTTAGATTGGTGATGTTGCAATGGAACAAAATTTTTTTGTTTAAGATGCAATATCTTATACTCTTATTTTGGGACAATCAAATATTATTGTGACTCAAATAGAAACAAAAGTGCTCAATGATGGTTCAACTTATGTACGGATTTATAGTAAGGATAGAAGAAGGGCAGTATAGTTTTTGACTGTGCCTCCAAATCATGAACGCAATCAAGACAAATTGAAAGATAATCCATTGCGGAGGATTGTTGAAGAATTTACGGATTTTTGAAGAGTACTACTATAAAGCGAGATTATAGAGGTATAAAAGAGGAGGTAATCTTACAAGATGTAGGTGCATTTAATATAAGTTTTATTGATATTTTTAAAAATGGAAGTATTATATATAAGACAGTTTCAGATTTAAAAAGAAAAGAAAGAAAAAGACTATGCAATATTGAAAAAGAATTATGTAAATTGAAAACATTAGAGGATGATAAAAGGATTTTTGGTGTTTATAAAGAAAATAGATTGGAAGATTTTTGGAATTGATTGCATCAATTGGATTAGGAGATGATGATAAGGTTGTACAAATTCATTCAAGAAAAATTTATTCTATATTTGAATCTTTTTAAGCATCAAAGATTATGATTGAAACAAAATATAAGATAATAGATAAGAAGGTGAAATTTGTTGTTGGATCTTTGTTAGAAGATTCTAAAAAACAAATAGAAAAAATATCAAGAAAAAAGAATTTAAAGGATCTAAGGAATATTGGACAAAAGTTTATTAAAGAGACTTTTGAGGAATTGAAGATTGGTTTTGATGGTTGTTTGTTGCCAAAAGAAATTGAATACTTCAAAGAAATGTTAGGAAAATGAGTGTGAACATTGGATTACACATTGATTCTTAATATTTTTATTTATCTTTAATATATAAAAGATCATTATTAAATAAAGTAAAAAATGATCAAGAAAAGACCTAATATAAATGGAGTAGAAAGAAAGAACTTAAAAATAATTAGTGTTAACAAAGGGGTGGTTAGCCGCCCTTTTATTTAACATGTGTTTAATTAAATAAGGCAGTTGAGCCACCTTAGGTAGTTAAAAAAAAGATAGTTTTATTAAGATTAAATAGTAAGAAAGAAAATTTATCATAAGATAATTATAAATAGCTAATCTTTTATTTTATAAAAAATATATATATATAAAAAGATATATAATTATTAGCATACAATCTTTCAGGTATAAATAATTTTAATTTTAGATTATAGGATGACTCAACAGTAGAATAGATTCATGGAGATTTTTTAATTTTTCTTTAAAACTTTAGACATCAATATTTATGAACTAATGTTAGTATGAATATAAGGATAGATCTTATGCAGAGACATAGAAAGAATATTTGACACTTCTACTAGAAGAGAAGAGCGTCACCGATGATAACCAAGGTAACGTAAAAATGTGTTAAAATATGTTGAATTGTGTTAAATCTTGTTCCAAATTTTTTTGATTTAATACAATTTAATACATTTTAATACATTTGTACATCACCTTGGTTATCACTGGTGACGCTCTTCTCTTCTAGTATTCTTGGAGTATGAGAAGTGAGGTGTTTAACAAGATAAATCATTTGTCTTTAAATCTCATAAAATTGGGTGTGTATATCCAAATGTTGTAACTCCAATGATTATTATTACTATACCGCATGTGCCTTGGAATTTGAGGCCAATCCCAATACCAAAGGCACATTTTGATGAAGATGAAGAAGATTTTAGAACCTTCTTTTGTACCATATTCTAGTCAATGGTTTTACGATGCTTAAAAAAAATTAATCATTATGATTTATGCAAGATATGCAACCAATAAATGCAATAACTATCAAAAATACAAGAATTGGACCAACAATGGATGAATTTGTTGAAGCATTTGCAAGAAGGGCAATCTATTCAATAGGTGATTTGTATTCAGGCTATGACCAATTTCAACTTGCAATAGAGAATAGAGACATGACAATGATGAAAATACCACTTGGACTAGTTAGAATGTGTATTCTTCTTTAAGATGCTACTAACTCAGTTATACATATGATGAACGGGATGAATAAGGTATTGAGAGATTTTATTCCTGAAAAGACTATCTTTTTTTTAGATGATGTTTCTATAAAAGAGTGTAAGAAAGAATACAAGGATAAAACTTTAGATAAGAGAGGATGTCGCAAGTATGTTATTGATCATATATAAGATTAAGAGAAAATATTGACTTGACTTGAAAAAGTTCATCTTACCTTATTGGATGTAAAATCTATGTTTAAAATATAAGAAGTTGAAATTGTTAGAAATTTATGTGGATTTTATGGAAGGAAACCAAATCAAACCAAGGTTGATGCAATTGGGAGAATGAAAGAAGATTGCAATTTTTTAACAGAAGTGCAAAGGTCTTTGGATGCATGTATATTTTACCATATTTAGATTCTTCACTATGTTCATATAGCAGATCCGTTGTATAAACTATTATGCAAGGATTATCAAGTTAAGTAGAAAGAAAAGCATATCAAAGCAATATAAAGATTGAAGGATTTATTGATATCACCTCCAGTATTAAGAAAAATTGATTATAAGTATAATAGACCAGTGATTCTTATAGTAGATGTCACGGATATACTTTAAGCCACTACTAGAACTTTTTATAGTCTTCTAGAACCTTCTATAGCTTTTTAAAATCTTTTAGAATCTTCTAGAACCTTCTAGAATCTTCCTTAACCTTCCAAGACCCGTAGACTTTTTAGAGTCTTCCAAAATCTTCCTCAAACTTCTAGAATATTATAAGATACTCTTAGAAGGTCCAATAGGACATAAGGCTTCATAGTATAAATAAGAGGCAAGACTGAGGAGCACCTCAATCTTGCCAACACAAGTCTTGGAGTAATCCAGAGTGTTGCTTTGTTCTTGATATTAATCCAATTTCTAATTCTTCATCTAATTCTTGTTCTTGTCCATGTAATTCTTTGTTCTTGAAGTTATTCTAATTATGATTTCTTCTCCTTAGTTCTTGCTAACCTGCTAACTTGCATCCTTGACAATTTGGCAAGACTGCTTACATAATCATATCAGAGCTTAGATCACTTGATAGAGAGTGGATTATCCCTCTTCAAGATACTATTGCGTTCTAGAGGAGTGCGGACTATCCCCCTCTAGATTGATATGTTTACTTGTTGTAATTGATTTTTCTTTAGAAAGAGTAGATTATCCCTTTCTTAAGTTATATCACTACATTTTAGAGGTTGCGGATTACCCTCCTCTAAACTAACTGTCTCAAAGTATTCTTTTTAGTATAGAAAATATTAACGGCTTATCGATTTTATTTTTATTTTTAAGATGGAAATAGATCAGGTTAATGGAGGTGCATCCTCACAAATAGAGAATAGAGTGGCAATACTTATAGATCTTTGAATCCTATTGGATACAATATGAGAAGAAATGACATTCTTTCGCAATTCAAGAAAAAAATCGCAAATGGAACAAGTATCTGAAGAAACTAAGCGAGAGATTCATAACTTGCAATAAGAGATTATTCAATTAAGAGAAGCAAGTGGTAAACAAGCTATGCACACAACTTCTCTAGAAATTCCAAGAGTTGTTATAAAAGAGCCAAAAGCTAGTATGCCTGATAAGTTTGATAGAACAAGATCCAACTTTCCAGGGTTTGTATAACAAGTGCAACTTTACTTACGACTATATCCATCTTGTTATCCAGATGGATTCACTCAAGTCGCTTTTGTAGGCACTTTTTTATCAAGAAGTGCTCGATCATGATTTGTACCACTATTGGAAAAGAACTCTCCAATCTTGTACAACTTAGAAGCTTTTATGGAAAGATTTATTGTTGCATTTGGAGACAGTGATTGAGAAAGAGTGGCAGAGAGGAAGATCCAAAATCTACGACAAGGGCAACGTTCAGCTGCAATTTATGCCGCAAAATTTCAACAACTTACTTGTGATCTTAATTGGAATGATAAGGCTTTTATGACTCGATTTCATTATGGCCTAAAGGATGATGTAAAGAATTTATTGATCATGATGCCAAGAATTAAAAGCTTAGAGGAACTCATAGCTCAAGCTATTACTTGTGACAATCGCTTATTTGAACTATGACAAGAAAGGCGATCAATTTTCAGCAATACTTATCAAGGTATGACTGCTACATCTTCAAGAGTATTGGAAAAGCCATTAACATATCCTGAACATATGCAAATTGATACGACTCAATTCAAGCCATTGACACTAGCGGAAAAGACTAGATGTCGACAAGAAAATTTATGCCCATATTGTGGAAGACCCATTCATAAGGCAGCAAATTATCTAAATAAGTCTAGAGAATTCAAGGCAAAAGGTATAATATCCAAATTAGACAGGTCAAAAAATGAAAACGTCCAGCCATAGGAGGGACCTTGCAGTTGGACACCTCCAAATCTAAAGTACCAGAAAAAAGTCTTTTTTTACCTCCGGATCCAACATCTTGTTTTATACTTATTGTATATATAAGAACCTTGAAACAAGAAATTTCTGCTAAAGCCCTTTTAGATACTGAAGCCTCAACATCCTTCATGGATAAAGATTTTGCAATCAAGTATAATCTACTACTTATAAAGAAGACCCATCCTGCACCAGTTGAAGTCATTGATGGACGAAACCTTGCATCAGGAGATGTTGTCGAAGAAAGCCAACCGTTGGAAGTGATACTAGGAGATCAAGTATCACAAATTGTTTCCAACATCATTAAATATCCGACGAATCCTATTGTCATTGGACTTCCTTAGTTTGAGCTACATAATCTTAATATTAATTGGAGTATGGGGAAGATTTTTTCAAGATCCACACATCAAAAGAAGAAATAAGGTACTATTCTATTCCTTAAAGCTAAAGCATTTATACAAGCAGCAAAAAAAGAAGATGCATTTGCATTGTATGCTATACCTATGAAAAATCAAATGGAGCAACTAAAGTAGGAAATTCCTAATCAATATTGCGACCTAGAAGACGTATTTGAAAAGAAAAAAGCAAACATATTATCCAAACATTGTTCTTATGATTGTGCAATCGAATTACAAGATGGAGCTCAACCTCCATTTGGTTCCATTTACAATCTATCACAAACAGAGTTTACAGCCTTACAAGAATATATTGATGAAAATTTAGCCAAGAATTTTATTCGACATTCAAAATCGCCTGGTGGAGCTCCTATATTATTTGTAAAAAAGAACGATGGTTCCTTACGTATGTGTGTTGACTATCGAGGTCTAAACAAGGTAATTATAAAAAATCGCTATCCATTACTATTAATCTCAGGATTATTGGAACAATTAGGACAAGCAAAGATTTTTATAAAGATTGATTTGAGAGGCGCCTACAATCTAGTCAGGATTAAGGAAGGAGATCAATGGAAGATAGCATTCCGCACAAGGTATGGATATTTTGAGTACAATGTTATGCCTTTTGGACTTACAAATGCACCTGCAGTCTTCCAACATATGATGAATGATATCTTACGAGAATACTTAGATGACTTTGTAGTCATTTATTTGGATGATATCTTGATCTTTTCTAAGAAGGAAGAAGTGCATGAATATCATGTATGGAAGGTATTAAAGAAATGATGAGAGAGTGGATTATATGCCAAATTGGAAAAATGCTCTTTCCACCAACCATCAGTCGAATTTTTGGGATATATTGCTTCAAAAAATGGGATTTTCATGGATCCAAAGAAGATACAAAATGTTATGGAGGGGAAACAACCGTCATTAATAAGAGATGTACAATGTTTCTTGGGATTTGCAAATTTCTATAGAATCTTCACTAAAGATTATTCCAAGATTGCGGCTCCATTAACGCAACTTACAAGCAAAGATAAATTTATTTGGGATGATAAGGCTGAAGAAGCATTTAAGAAGCTAAAAGAATCTTTCACCTCTGCTCCTATACTTGTCCATGCACATCCGACAAAACTATTTATTCTGGAAATGAATGCCTCAGATTTTGCATTGGGATCTATATTCTCTCAAACTGGTGATGATGGTCAACTACATCCAGTAGCATTCCGCTCTCAAAAATTTTCAGCTGCAGAGATTAATTACGAGATCCATGACAAAGAATTATTGGCAATTGTTGATGCTTTTGAAGAATGGCGCCATTTGTTACAAGAAGCTCAACACAAGATCATGATATATACCGACCACAAAAACTTGGAATATTTTATGAGTGTTTGAGTTCTAAATCATCGACAAGCACGATGGAGCATGTCATTATCTCGATTTGATTTTGTAATTATATATCGTCTAAGAAAATTTCAAGGAAAACCAGATGCTCTTTCTCGATGATCATATCTTGCACCAAGAATAGGAGACATTGTATTGGATCAACAAAAACCAATCATGTTGAAGCCGTCCAATTTTCAGTTAAAGACATCAATAGTATCTACCTATATAGATACAACTCTCAAGATGGAAATCCAGAAAGCAATGAAGACAGATCTATTTATAAAGAACATCCAACAACATTTAAAAAATGCACATGTGGAAGAAGACAATAATTTCAAATTGGAAGATGGATTATTATACTTCAAAAATCTCTTATATGTTCTTCCAGGACCTACAAGACTTCAAATCCTTCAAGCTTAATATGACCTTCCAGTAGTTGGATACTTTGGCTTCAATAAGACCTTGGAATTGATATCAAGAGACTATTGGTGGCCTCAAATGTAGAAATTGGTGAAAGAATTCATTCAATCATGCAAAATTTGTGCGCAAACAAAGATTCCAAGACACCAATCATATAGACTTCTGCAATCCCTTCTAGTTCCTAAGAGCCCATGGCAATCGTTATCTATAGACTTCATTACAGACCTCCCAATTTCGAATGGAAAAGATTCAATTTTCGTGGTGGTAGATCGTCTTATCAAGATGGCATACTTTATCCTGTGCAACAAGACTATTTCCGGGGAGGAAACAGCCAAGCTTTTTATTGATAATATTTACCAAATACATGGCCTTCTAATTGATATTATTTCAGATCGAGGACCACAATTTGTATCAAACTTTTGGAGAGGATTATTTTGGCTTTTAAAGGTCAAGATCAACCTCTCATCCACTTATCATCCTCAAATTGACGGTCAAACAGAACGAGTGAATCAAATCTTGGAACAATATCTTTGTTGCAGTATAAATTACCAACAAGATGATTGGACGGACTTTCTACCATTGGCTGAGGTTGCATACAATAACTCTGAACATTCTTCAGCAAAGCAAATTCCATTCTTTTCAAACTATGGATACCACCTTCGAGCACATCCATTCCAAATTGAAGATGTGCGAAGCCGTGCTGCAGAAAGCCAACCTATTTATATAAAAACCATCCATAAAGAATTGAAATTCCAATTACAAATAGCTCAAGATCAATATAAAGACTATGCAAATATTCATCATAAGAACCAACCAAATTTCAAAGTAGGAGATCGTATCTCATCACTTCGATGAAATATACAAACAAATCGACCATCATAGAAATTAGACTATCAAAGACTTGGACCTTTTACAATTCTACACCAAATAAATCAAGTAAATTTTTGTCTCAAACTACCAAGTAGCATGCACATTCATCAAGTCTTTCATTACTCGCTTTTAGAAACATATCATAAATCAAATATTGGTAGAAGAACTAATCCACCACCAACTCCAATTGAAATCAATCAAGAGATTGAATATGAGATAGATGAAATATTGGATTCACGTATAAGTTTTGGACGATTGGAATATTTCATCCATTGAAAGGACTATGGAGTTAGTGAAAGAACATGGGAACTTTCGGATAACCTTAAGAATATACCTAAGAAAGTTTGCCAATTCCATCAACAATATCCTAAAAAACCTAGATTCAATAGTCATTGAAGATTTCGTGGATAATAATATCTCTTGGCTTCTAAATGACGCTTCCTATCAACAACAAAAGAGCACTATAAAAAGGGAAGAGCCACATTAAGACCTACACTTATATTTTCCTAGGATAGAATAGGTCTTGCTAGAAGCTTATTAGTTATCATATCAAATCTTCGTATTTCAAGGGAATTGTAGGAACAAGAGGTAGAAGACTCTTCTAGCATACGAGCGGCTAGGGAATCATTGCAATTTTCACAATCTGCTAGGTTTGAAGAACATGGACAAGATGAAGAAGGAGTATTCCAACGTCAAGTAAGGCCACGCTTGGAATCTTTGGAGATACGGCCTCATGACAAAAATTTTGATTCAAATGCCCGAGCTTTGATAATACTCCTTGAAGTTGAAGGGGTGATTCCAAGTGGATCAAAAATTATGTTCGGAAGATGTTTTGAAGGTCGCAACGAAGAACAAATTCTTGGATGGGATGTTGGTCTAATAGAGGTTATATCTGGAGGTCATCGACGCCATCTCAAGGGTCCTGTTGAACCGATAACCAAAAGACGGAATATATTCCTTCTCTATTCCGATAAATTCGAGAATTTTTACGCATATGATTTGATTATCAAATTGCTTTGGCTCCTCATGAAATTCCTCGCTAGAAGTAAAGATGATGTCACCGACATACTTTAAGCTACTACTAGAATTTTTTGTAGTCTTCTAGAACCTTCTATAGCTTTTGAAAATCTTTTAGAATCTTCTAGAACCTTCTAGAATCTTCCTCAACCTTCCAAGACCTCCCGTAGATTTTTTAGAGTCTTCCAAAATCTTCCTCAACTTCTAAAATATTCTAAAATACTCTTAGGATCCTCTAGAATCTTCTTCAAGCTTCCAAGATTCCTCATAGACTTTTTAGAGTCTTCCAAAATCTTCCTCAAGCTTCTAAAATTTTCTAAGATATTCTTAGAAGGTCCAATAGGACATAAGGCCTCATAGTATAAATAAGAAGCAAGATTGAGGAGCACTTCAGTCTTGCCAACACAAGTCTTGGAGTAATCCAGAGTGTTGCTTTGTTCTTGATATTAATCTAATTTTTTTTCTCGATCCAGTTCTTGTTCTTGTCCATCTAGTTCTTTGTTCTTGAAGTTATTCTGGTTCTGATTTCTTCTTCTTAGTTCTTGCTAACCTGCTAACTTGCTGTCACGGACATATACATAGTTATCTATATGATCAGATAGAACGAGATAAAAGAAGATAAAAGCAGGTTAATTCCATAATATCTTTAGAGAAACTTCCTAGAAACTTCATAGACACTGCTTTGACTTTATAAGTATCCATAGTAGACTTTTGGATTAGAAACTTGGTCAATAAGTTAGCCACATGTCGCACATGTTGGTAGCTTGAAGACCAAGCTAAATACGTGGCAAACATATAGGAAACTTGTCCTGCAAGTTCGACACGTGTCTTGCAACTTGGACACGTATCTTGTAAATTGGACACGTGTTGGAGGTCCTATAGAACGTCGCCACTTAGCTCTTAGGTAGATAGTATAAATAGAGACAAGAGTGAAGCCTTCTTCACTCTTGTCAACTCCTTTCTTGTTTCCAGTCTAGTTCAAGGGTCTCTAGTTTTTCTTGTCTTTTGGCATTAGCCATTCCAGTTTCTTTTTAATATATATACTTCTTTATATTTATTTCTTTGAGAGAGGTCTCACTTGTTTATTTGACTTCATCCAGTTATTGTCCTTGACAGATTGACAAGAGTACACATACAGTATCAGAGCTTTGTCTTTTCTTGATTAAGAGTGGATTACCCCTTTCTCTTGATAAGACATAAGCATATTAGAAGTTGTGGAGTACCCACTTCTAAACTGATATTGTTTCTAGAATTTTTTTCTTTTGAGTGTGTGTTCCGTATTTCTTGAAGTAAGAGTAGACATCTTCCTTTCTATTATATTATCATGGCAGAGCTTGCGGAAATGAAGAGTGCAATGGCACAAATGCAAGAGCAAATGAGAGAACTAATGCTTGCAATGCATCAACTCAGTTTACCACCACAAGGAGCATCAAGATTAGCAGGAAGTGAAGATGTAGAGATGGTTGGAGCTACGTCAATATCTACACCAAACCATGCTACCTCACCGATGATGGAGCACCGTTCAAACATTAGAGAACCAAAAATCAGTTTGCTTGAGAAGTTTGATGGCACAAGATCTAAGTTTCGAGGATTCATCAATCAGGTACAATTGGTGATCGAACTTCAACCTCAGAGTTATCCTACGCAAGGATCTCAAGTTAGGTTTATTGGAACGTTACTTTCGGGTCCTGCCTTATCGTGGTTTTCATCTTTTTTTGAACGACGTGATCCAATATTGGATAATTTGGAGGCATTTTTTACGGAATTTTGATCGATGTATGGAGAACATGATGCAATTCGTGTTGCAACCAACAAGATTTGCATCCTACGACAAGACAATCGATCAGTGTCATTATACGCTTCACAATTTCGACAACTAGCGACCGACATCAAGTGGGACGATGCTGCACTAATCAGTCAATTTTTCTACGGATTACAATATGAGGTAAAAAAATTAATGCTCAATTTATCCGATCCTCGCATATCGAACAAGAATCGATTACATGGATAATCGACTTTTTAAAGCTCGATCCAAGAAATACCAGTGAGCCTCAACGCTATTATTCAATGGCAACATCAA
>JAWRVF010001724.1:0-48577 GCA_036785485.1 Physcomitrellopsis africana | reverse complement strand
AATAGAAGATTTTATAGGTGTTTATATATTTTAGAGCCTTTGTGTTTTGTCAAAATATACTCATTTGTAGATTTTTTATATAAAAGTTTTTTTGATCTCAATATAATATCTTATTAGATTTGATTTTTTAAAATCTTTTTACAATCTTTATTTAATTACAAATAATACTTATATTTCTAAAAACCATATATATATATATATATATATATATATGTTTTTTGTAAGCATATTAACCGGTTTGGTTAATTTAGCACTAGATCCGGATTAATAGGATCTAAACCATAGGAAGATTCAAACCAACAAATCTAGGGCAAGGTAGACATATCCAACCCATTTAAAAACTAGCCAATCTAGTTACATCAGATTAAGATTCAAATAATATAGAAAAAAGAACTAAAGCAAGTTGAAAATATGCAACATACCTAAGAATCAAATATTCAAGTTGGATCAAATTATGATATGATAATAAGTAGCCACTATAAATATATAGCTAATTCCTAAGAGTAATATAAGTATATAGCAATATTATATTAAAATAACTTTTTTTTTATTATTTTTATTTTATTAAATCCAAAAGTCATTTTGAACTACTTATGCAATATAATATATCATTTTTATTTTTTTCTATCTTTGCCTTTTATATTCTAATTGAAGTTGAGTTGTATGCAGTCAAAACCATAGTCACTGTAAAATCCTTCTTGGTATAAATTGTACCAATAATCTATTAACTTTAGCATAAAAAATTGTGTTGAATTAATGTTTGCAAATATATTTAATGTAAAGTTATATAAAGATAAAGATTTGACTTATATAAAAAATATTTTATTATAGACTTTATTTTTTAGATTTAAATTAATATAGATGTATTTATTATATATCTATTTTAATTTTATAGATATTTTTATAAATCTTTATAAAAATAATTTTTTGATGAAAGTTGGATATAAAATTTTGGAAATAATATTTTTTATTTTTATATAATATATATATATATATATATATATATATATATATAATGAGATAAAGATATGTATATATATATATATATATATATATATATAATAAGATAAAGATATATATATATATATATATATATATATATATTATATAGTTTATATCTTTTAATTAATATTTCTCACTTAGTAGATAATATTAATTTATAATTTCTTTTTCTTCTTTTTTAAATAAAATTTTATATTTTAAGTGAAGAATTAAATTTAAAAAATTACAATTTAAGTGCTCCCATGGTTGGCAAGAGAGAGAGATAGAGCTCAATAGTGAGATTTGAGAGCGTAGACCCGTTGTAAGGATTTATCACTATTTTGAATATTATGTTGAGTTTAACAAGCTTTAGCCAATTTTATATTCTCAATTTGTGAATGTTAATTATTAAAGAGCATCAAGCACCATTACATCAACTTTTTCATTAGGATTTGCAACTCGTTGTCTTTCCTATCTTAGCACAAGTTGCAATGAAGTTGTGAATAGGTACAATAGAATATACATATGTATCCAAATGACTTTTCTAATTAAGGTGCTTGATGTTTGTATTAAACTTGAGCATCTATCAATCATCAATGTACAAAATCCTATTATAATCAACCAATTCTATTGCAATATTAATAAGTATCAAAATAATATAGTAGTATTATTCATCAACAATATAACATACAATAATATCCAAGACTCATACAACTAGATTCAATGCCACGCCTTGGTGTGCTTTGCATCCAACAATGCAATTTCTTACTAAAACATCAAGGTCAATAATATGGAGTTGTTCTCAATATAAGTAAGTTTTTTCTCATTGTTGTGATATAAATAGCTCTTACATATGTAACAAGGTTGTATCTTATTTTCTTGAAGATTTAGATTAACTAATAATTTGAGTTTATTTCTTATATATTTGGTTGCCTTTTTTGTAGGAGATAAGCTTCAAAATCTCAATTTGAAATTTTTAATTGCTTGTATTTTTTTTTTCTTGGATAATAATTGTTATTATTTTTTGTATTTGAATTTGTTATTGTTAGCTTCTTGAAACCAATAGATAGAGGTACAAAGGCGTATATATCTTCCAAGTTTGATTTTAGAGATGAAATTGCATCACAACTTATCAAGTCAAATTAGAACAATACAAGTGCAAAGTCAATAAGGAGTTGTTTTAGTTTAGCATCAAGGATATTATAACTATTGAAGATCAAGATGTAATTTTAAATAGCATTGGTGAGGAGCTTGGTTGTGAAAAGTCCAAGATAATAAGCAAATATCTTAGTAGCTATGGTAGAAGAAAATATGGAAAGCAACATCAAGAGAGCTTATATATATAAAAAGTAGATATTGGTATCTCAAACTTAATGGCTCTATAGAAGTCATCATTGGACAAAACACCAAGTTAAGTAAAGTTCAAATATGAAACTACAATGCAAAAAAGAAAGTGGTGCTAGTTGCCATTCCTAGCAAATTCACTCTCACTTATAGCCAAAAAAAAACGTTCCTAATTTTATTGACAATATTAAAGAAATTAAAAGCTAGGATATATCTGATATCATCAGTTCAATATGAAGGCATGGGAGTGTTCTTATGATGGTGCTGATAACCTCAAGTTTGTTGCCAATGGTTCACTAGAATTTACTAAGGCATTGGAAATAGGAGCTAGACTTAATCAACAAAGGATTAGATAAACATTCCTATAAATTTTTTCTACTAGCTAATGACTTGATTGTGAAGGTTCCAAATATTAAAGAAGGTTGTGCTTGATTGGACATTCCGCGTTGGAATGGCGATATCAAATAAAAAAACATCAGGTGACTGAAAAATAAAGTATGGAAAAATTATTGAGGAATAAGAGTTGGCAAAAAATGCAAAAGAGAAGGTTATTGAAGTGCGGCAAGAAAGAAGAATTCTTTCTTCTTTGAATTTGAGTTTTATTAGTTTTTGCATGATGGTAGCTTTTATTATGTGATTTTTTCTTTTTTTTTCTTTCTTTTTTTTTTTTTATATTTTTGTTTTGTATTGAGAATATTCATGTAGAAAGAAATTAGACACAAAGTGAGAATAAATTTTAAGAGAGTAGTTAAGATCAGAATGGATGAGAGTTGCTAAGTGGAAATAGTCACAAACAAATGATAGTGTCAAGGAAAACTAGTGAAGAGTAGTTTTGTAATTTTTTAGTGTGTAAAATCTATAGTTCTAATTTAGGATTATTTCCAAAAAAAATTTAAAAATATACATGTTTCTTTGATTTCTTCCAAAGAAATAAAACTTATCTATGAACTTATACTGCATGTGTATATTAACAAAGGGAAGGACCATGTATCTCTTTTTAACTTTGAGGTTGAATTTTTTATAATCTTTAAATAAGAAGATTGATACATAGATTTTAAAGCACATGATTATTAATACTTTTAGTCATCTTTGCTTTATATATAATTATAAATTTTATTTATATTAAGAATAAAAAAATAGTCTTATTTAGAGTAAAATCAAAATTATGTGAAAAATCTGAAGTAAACCAAGAATTAGTGGTTATGTGCAACTTTGATGCAACAAGTTCTGTCCAAGGTGAAGAATTACATTGCCTAGAATGCAAGGTCCCATAACTAAAATCTTCTAACTAAAATTTATCAAAAACAAGTTTTGTTGTTCAACCCAAGATCTTTCTATTATCAATTTTTTTTTTTATTTGTTTAATTATTTCCTTCTTATTTAAATTCTCTATCAAAGTTTTCTATCTATAAATGTAGTCTATTTTTTTCCATAAATTTCTTCTTTATAAAAATCTATCTTAGTATTCAATATACTCTATTAAAAATGGATGATTCAAATTTAAAATATTGTTTGTATCTTCTTATGTGAGTAACATGAACTTCAAAAAAACTATACATAACCTTTAATAATGATATTGTAACTTTGCTATTAGCCAATCTAGAACATCTATTTTTGAATTTAACAAGAAGCATGTAAGGCATTAATAAAAGTTGTAATTGGTAGATAAGATATAGATTGTTTACAATCTGACTCTAATTCTTATAATATCTTGATGCTCCCAACTTACAAGAAGATAATCATATTGTTGGAGAACTTATACTATGCCATTAGATTAACACAAAATTTAAAATGTCTTGAATACGTCACATTGATAGAGGATTCATGGCTAATAATTTTCACATTTATGTATGTATTTCTATTATAATATGTATAATAGCATTTGTTTGTGTCATAAAAGCCTTCTTGTTTCAATCTTCAAAAGGCAATATGAAATAATACCACATAATGCCAAAGACAAATTTTTAAAATATTTTTTCTAAAAAAGAAAATAATTATTAAGTTTGACTTGATAGAGAAGAGGATTTAGGTAGGACTAAAAAGAAATTAAAGATGGAAGCTATGACCTTTATTGAGAGACAAGTGGAAACGAGTACAATTCTTTACAACATACTTAGGTTGATTGGATTTCTTCTAGTTTATAAGACATTTACATTAAGCAATGAGGTGTTCACATTCTATTATTACTTCTAAATATGACTACATATTTGTCAACCTTAGCTAAAAGCAACTATTGAGAAAAAAGAAGATCTTATCATATATGCTGACAATGAAAAGTAGTTCAAATACAAAGATCTTATAAAAAATTTAGTTGATAATGATGGATCACAATTAATGTTTTAGTTAGGATATAGCTTGAACTTTGAAATGTATTAATAATATAAAACTAATTTATTACAAGTAATTTGTTTTTATGTCTAATTTGATTGCAAAAAGAGACTTTGGATCTATTTGAAGCAAATTCTTGCCATGACATTGTCTTGGCCTTTTTGCTAGAATTCCTACATTCTTTAGAATCTATTATGCTATCCTCTCTAATGCCTCATTAATAACCCTCTTATAGAAGAATCTAATAACTACTTTTGTTGAAACTCTAAACTATCGCACCATCACACCATCGCCATTGCAACCTCAATAAATCTTGCTCAAAGTTTAGAAACCATCAAATTTTGCCCCTCTAGACATTCATCATCTTCTACAAGGGCAAACATGCATCTGCATTTTTTTATAATAGTCTACCATTTAAAGCATGATTGGACATGTGATGATATTGCAAACAATTTTTTATGACTTTAGAACTATAAAACCTTACAAATGGCTTTGAAGTTCATTTAAATTATAAAACTTGGTATAATTTATAAAATTTCTATCTACTAAAGTTATAAATTAAGTATAGTATCTTTATATATATTTGATTTATTTTATAATCTATTTTTATATTATATTATTTTTAAAAACCAAAAATTTAAATAGTCAATTTTTCTTCATTAAAAAAAAAAAAAAAAAAAAAAAAAAAACCTTTAAAAGACTTTTAAACAATAGCCTCTACTAATAAATATCTAGGTATGAAGATCCTTTAATAATAGTTATAAAATTTAAATATATTGGTTATGTGATTCTATTGAATATTTATTTTAAATTTTGATTTTGATTATATTATATCTTATTATTATTATTAATTAAAATTTCTTATAATTTAATATAGAATTCACAATAATTCAAAAATATTGGCAACAAAACCATTTGAATTATCAAAAAATAAAATATATGAAAATTAATAATCAAATAATAAAATAGAACCAATCCATCATGATAAATCAAATTCATGTCCTCACTAATATTTCCACCTTGATTGTACAAATGTAAAATTGCACAATTTAATTTTGCAATAGATAATATTGCAATAAATACTTTACACACAATATTACTTTTGTAAGTTGTAGAGGAATACAACATGAAATAATCACAGTAAACCTTGAACTGGTTATGCCCATTACATAAAGCACAGTACAAATAATAAAAACAAAATATAATAAACCTTTTTGGTCAATACTAAACATGTGAGCAATTCAGATCATGGTATTTGCTTCACATTTGAGGTGAGTAATGCCAAATTTCTTGAAGAATGTGGACCATTTCCAACACAACTTTTTCATGATGTAGAAACCAGAATTTTCAGGTACTCTTTAAAAAAGTATATTTAACTTCCAAGATGCTTACTGTTTTGGGACTGTTTTGGTCGGTTAAGAGAATAAAATGAAAAATGAAAATGTTTTGTGAATTATTTAGGTTTCGCATGGAAAGGATGGGGTACTTTTTTAAAAGTATTTTTAACTTCCTAGATGCTTTCTGTTTTCGAACTGTTTTGGTCAGTTAAGAAAGAGGAAAATGAAAAAGAAAGAAACAGAAGAAAATTCAATAAATAAATCCATGCTTGAAAAAATGAATATTTCAACAATTAGTAATGCAAACAATGAGGAAAATCATTGTTATTGCTAAAAGTGAACATTCTGCAAAGGAACCCTCAGTTTGTACAGCATACCTTGCTGTTGACTTGACTAAGTCTACTGCTTTCTGATGGTAGTAACAGTAATAATAATAAATAATAAATTCCTGAAATGGAATCCAAAAATCTGCTTGATGTTCTTTTTGAACCCTCTGAGTATATTTGAGGGATACAGAAATAAGAAGAATAAGAATAATAATAATGATGATGAGGATATATGCTGCATGACATTGAAATTAAATTTTATTTATCCATTTATTTAATGAATCTTTGTAACGCACTATTTTACCATGTTGAGCATTTGCATTTGAAAAAATTGTAACCTTTTGAGTCAAAATTGCCAATATTTTTGTGATATTAGCTTTTTGTGAAGTTTGATTTCACTCACTACAAACATAAAAAGTTCAATGGCTCTAGTATAGGAAATGGATTTTCCTGCATATATAAGTTCTTTGCCTTTAGATTTTAAAACTATGTTTCTTTGCCATTCTCCAAAGTTTTCTGCACTCTTTTTTACTTGATAACACTGTTTATTAGGTTCTTCTTTGTAGTTTGTTTATTAATTCGGCAACTTTCTATATGTTTTGTAAGATTTTTTTTGTCATCAATATATTTTGAAGATTTGTCCACAAAGGCATGTAAAATGTTACCATTTTTAATTGATTGTATCTTGAATAATTTTTTGAGTCTTAAGACCTTTACAAACAATCACAAACTTTCATACATGCAGCATATTGGTTTTTACTTCTTTATTATTTTTTATTTAAGAAAATATTTTCTCCAGTGGAGCAACTATTTCAAGTGTGTATAGTATTACCTACAATTTCTACCCACACCTCTATTACAAACTTTCTTACATGCAGCATGTTGGTTTTTATTCTTACAATATTATAAATTAAATATTAAAATATGTTCTATTTTATTTTATTCTATCATATATTTTTAGTATTTAATGCATGAGTAAATATTCATTGAAAAAACTGTGAACTTTGAAGAAAAGAATAACATCCGTAATCAAATCAGAAATCTTTGGTTATCTCAACATTTAATCACATTTAATTGTCTTTGATTTTACTATAGCCTTAAAATATTTAAAGTTATTTAGAATTTTTTTATTTTTTTATTTACAATATTCAAATGACTCGTGCATAAAATACTAACACCATAGACAGTACAATAATTTTTGTAACAAATAAACAACAAATGTGAGAAAATAGTGTGTTGTCTCATAGACTTTGTTTTTGTGGAGCACGTATATTAGAGTGCACAATCTCTAATAATAATTAAGAGACACAGCTTGTAAATTTTGTATAAAAAATATTTTTGTAATTATTTAACACAAAAAAATTATTTACATCCAAATTTATTATTAAAATTCAAAATTCAAAAACTAAAACAACTTTCTGGGGTGCTTTTGATATCTAAATCTTTATAGCAAAGACAACAATATGAAAAAATCAAATATATAAGAACAACGGAATTTTTAATTGGACCTTATTTGCAATTTAAATACTAGTGCAATCTAATTGATAAATTTTCTTTTAATATAAAATTTAAAAAATGGTTTTACTACTTAAAATCTTGACTAAACATCCTAGAATGTTGAGGTACATACTAAAGCCTTCTAACATCAACTTATTCACCAAAAGAAGATTTTTGTGCAACCTTAGAATATGATATTAGTACATGTATATTTTTTGTATCTATTGCACTTGTTTTAAACAATAATAGAACTCTTTTGTATTTCTTCAAGCTTTGTATTATTGCATGTATATTCATTATTTTCAAAAATATTATTTGTACGAATTAAACTACTTCAAACTAAGCATCATGTATTTGTAGTACTTGAATCAATAATGAACCTTAAACCAAACAAACAAACAATTTTTTAAACAGAAATGATGTTTTGGTGCATCACAAAAGAAATATTATTATTTTTTATGCGCTATATTTGGCCTTGATTTATTGTAGAATAATCTACTAAATCTTTGATGGATCTTGCATTTACAACTACAATAAAATATTGGTATTAATTTTTTAGAATTGAGGTTTTTTATATTAAATTTCTGAATTAAAACTCCTTCAAATAAATATATAAGTTGATTGACATTGGCTTTGTTTTCCTTGATGTAAGTGAGTAGATGTCAATTTTTTGCATCTTGATGATAAAGAATTTAGATAGATCAGAAAAGTGCAATCTTAGGCTTCTTACAATGATAAATATTTCAAAGACATTGTCGTATTTTTACCGATGTTTTACAAGTCTATATATGTGCAAGTTGTAGTTTAGGAAGAGTTCCTCTTCAAATGTTACATGCATTTCTCTTTTTGTTTTTTAAAATTTAGTGTTTGTTTGATATCTTTTGAAATTTCCTATTATTAATATTCATTCAATAAAGAATTTATTTTATATTTCTACAAGTAAAAGTTGATTCTATCAAATTTTTTACACATCCTTGAACTTTAAATATCTAAAAATGACATTGTATTGTAATTCTGTACTTCCACAACTTTAAGGTCTGTGATTTATTCCTACAGTACATTTCTTAAGGTTCATATTGAAAAAAAAAATGTATATATATATTTATATATATATAATTTTATGAATGCAATTAGCAAATACAACAAAAACTTATATTTTATCAACGTACTTGAAACATCTTTAACTTACTCCAAAGCAGTAACAATCACTGATTGCAACTTAAATTTGAGCTAAAAGAAACTTTTATACAAATAAAAGTTGTAAATAAATAATAATTCGTATGAAGTAACCAGATATCAAATTCACAAAGATTCTACGATTATTTTAAAAAAGAAATATTAGAAATATCAACAAGAATGTTGACCTAACACATTTTAAAATTTCAATGCAAGAACTTCTCTGCAGATACTTCAAAACGAATGTAATTTTCTTTCTTGCAAAAAAGGTAGTCCTATAACCCATTAAAAATTAAAGAAGACTAGCAATAAAATTGGAATATATAAGCAATACACAAGTAAGAAATAAGATGGTTCGGATTTTGTACAACCATACTTACATAATCTACCTTTGTGTTATGTGTTAATAAACCATATGAAATAAATCACAGAATTTCTTCTGAACTACTACTCTTTCCCTTTGAAGATGAATAACAACCTCCAGAATTTGGTTGCTATCTATAAATTTGGTACATGTTCTTTTAAATCTCTTGAACAACCCTTTTTAATATTTATTTTTAAAAAATAGTAAAGGAAATGTAAGGAATTGAATAATAAGTATTACATTGATGGTGTGAGAAGACTATATATATATATATATATATATACACACAAAATTAATTTGGATCAATTATATTAGAGGTTTCCAAAACATGGCTCTCAATAGTTGTCAAACCACTCAGTCTCACAAAAGGCAGTGGAACTGGAATTCATCCATTCATTCATCCATGAAGCCATGGTGGAAATAGTCTGCATTAGAATAGAGTTTCCAACCAGCAAGCAAACAAACTAAGAAACAAACAAATAACTATAAACATCTGATCAATTTTGGAATAGGGGAGCTTTTTTGAAAGGAGACGAGGGAGGGAGGCTGGGAATATCTCACCACCTCCCCTGCCCTCTCTGCACAGCTGGACCTGCCCAGACATCCCCCCCCCCCCCCCCTCTTTTCAAAACAAAACAAAACCCCATTGACGTTTCCAAGGCCTCTGAAGTGGGGGTAAAAAGGGAGTGTTTAGGATTTCTCTGCTAGGCGGCTGCTGCAGACTACCATCCAAATCTTACAAACGAAGCCATTTAATAAAGAAATAAATCCCATTATCCTCAAGAGTAACGCACAAAATTGGTTAGGTTCTCTTGAGGATGATAGATATTACAGTTGTACTTTATAGTGTGAAAAGTGAAAAGTGAAAAGATCTACATTGCTGGATTTTTCCTTTCTGGGAATGAATGGCTTGGTTCTGACAATGGGAACTCCTAGGGAAATGGAGATATGCTCTGTCAATAAGTAAGGAATTGTCTTATGTTTTTGGAAGACTTTGTGGGGAAACCCATTAGAACGTTTCTCCATACCTGATTAGGGCTTCATTGATATGAAACAATAAAATTGAATTCATAAACTGAACATAAGCTGCATGAATTGTTGTGGAAATTTAGTTGTGTGGTTTGCATAACTTGTTAATGATGATAGGAATAATAAACTAAAAATAATAATATATCATTTGCTATTTTTATTAAAGAAAAATCGCCTGACAACTACCAACCACAGTAACCGTCCATCTAACTTGAGCCGTAGGATGCAGTAAAGAAAAAAGGAGTTGGTTTTTCATATTGTAACCACTTACAGAGTATCTGAAAGACGACTGCCACCCAGATAAAGATAAAGAACAAGTAACAACCAAAAATAGCTGATGCTCCCCTGTGGTAAACATCTGTCTTAGAGACACTGTGAAGGGGAGCCAAACAACCAAAAATAGCCCACTCAACCACATACCTTCCTTGCATGCTGCCACGTGTGCTTTTGGTTCCATATTCTTTGCTGCCCATAGGGCACTCTCTCATGTCATCAAACCAACATATCCATTTAAGAAGAGCAAGCAAATCATCTATTTTGTAAAAGTGATCAAGCTTGCTTTTCCGTGCTTATTTATTATTCTTAAAATTTGACATATATCCCCTTGTTCATTATATTATACTTAAGTTGGTTAAGGTTGAATCAACATGTTATTTTATTTTTTAAACTTTTTAAACATGCTTTTACACATGTTTTTTCTAATCATATATAATTATCACAAGTGTATTTTTAAAATCATCAAAATCAAAATGCATAGCTTCAATGTTATATATATATTTATGAAAATCGCAAGTGAAAACTGGTCTAACAGAATTCATAACATTTAATTTTTAGATATGTCAATGTAAACACCTTGGTTTCTTAAAATAAAAACCAGAGGATTTTTTTAAAATTCAAAATTCTGAAGATGGTACTAATTTTTTTAACTATTTTGTTGCAAAATTCAACAAAGAAATTTCCAAAGTAAAATTACTTTTATGGTAATATGTGCATATATATATATATATATATATATACATACAAATTAGGATATTTTCAGATGAAACTCAATCAAAACATAGTTCAACAAATATAATAAACCAAATTGAATTCATTTTGTTTATTTGATTATTTATCTCTATCTATGTATGAATGTGTGTGTGTGAGAGTAAGCATGCATTATGCAGCAGTATTTAGGGTTCATACAGTACGCATGCAAAGGGAATCGAAGTCTTTTAATTGTAAATAAAGGGAAATATGTTAAACTGATTGAGAGACAACCACACTGAAATTGCACTAAACTTTGCATAACAGGTTATATATATTGGACCAAATTGTTCCACTCAAACATCAATTACAGTGATTAAAATAAAATAATATGAATATATTTCTAATATCCACTTGATGCATAAGAAAATCTGTAACTTGTGTGTAATTTTTAAAAATTGTTTTCCATTTAGATTTGCAATATATCTTAATAAACTGATTTTTAATTTCTCTTAATGCAACTCAAGCTATTAAGTATGGGAGAAATTAGTCTAAATTTAGGATGTTACAAAATTAGACAATTTCTTTATTTTCTCTTGTTTAAAAAAAATATTGATAATCACATCATTGAAGAAGTAACCTACAAATAATAATTAAATACTAAAACATATTTGCAGAGATCAACTAAAAGTTATAATGACATTCATTTAAAGATATTTATGTTTTTTAAAAATTACTTCAATAAAAACAATATCATTCCCAAAATATCCAAACATGTTTTTGTTCAGATTCTTAGATTAGAAGTATGATTTACAACTTAGCTGTATCATATTCAATCTATTAGAAGCCTGTTGAAACAATATGTCTTATCAGAATTCTACATTATTTGTAAAACATTCTTATTATTTCTTAAAAAGTTTTTATAATATTTTTCAAGATGGTGTATTGAATTTGAGATCATTTTTTTATATTTTATTTCATTCGTGCTTTCTTTAAGCCATTTTAGATCTAAAACCATAAGGTTGATACATAACTATTATATATATATATATATATATATATATATGATTTAATTAACAACAAATTAGTGGATAAAGTTTAGAAAGACTGAGCACTAAAAAAATCTATAACATTAAGCAAATATAAATAAGGGCAACTAGTTTTTAAAAATACTGTTTATTATCATTAAATTTTCAATACGCATGTCAGCAATAATTAAAATTATTGTTACAATTTCATGTGTTTTATTTTTCTTCTTTTATACTACACAAGGATAATAACTTTGATTGTTTGTTAAATGATTAGTATTACTTTTTATTATAATATGTGACATAAATGAAAAGCGAAGGGACTAAGACACTAGATTAGAAATAATATGATATCTAGGTTGTTCTACAACTTGTCTTAGTAAGGTTTAGGTATCAATGATCTTGCTCTCTTATTTATATAATGGCATTAGGTTGTGTGGAAGCTCACAACAAAGATTAAAATAATAATAGAGTATTTTAGAAGTATATAAATATATATATATATATATAAAACTTCTAAAATGATTTAAAAATTTCTAGAAGAGTTTGGAAGATTTTAAACATCCACAATACAATCAATTTTTTAAAATTTTACATTGAAGTATTACAATCCATTCTTGGAATAAAAATTCAAAACCAAAAAAACCAAAAAAAATAAAACTTTGAATTGTTTTAATAGAATATAATTTAAAAAAATTAAATATCCTCATACAGATAAAAACACTTTAAATTAATTCGAATACAATACACACTAAATTGCTACATATATATTTTCAAGTTCAAACTTATAAATAAAAAAATTAAAATTAAAAGATGTTTTTAGAATAAAAAATAAGAATGAAAATAAGAGCACTTTAAATATGTGTGTGTATATATATATTTATTTATTTATTTATTTATTTATTTGAAAAATCCCAGAAGTTGAGAACTGCATTCAACTGTTTGAAATTTCTCGTGAACTACATACTTTTAACGTAAATTTTTCCACACATTTGTAAAGGAAATCAATAAGAGTTTGGATTGAGCCTGGTAACAACGTTGAATGACTTACTAACCACAACTGGGGTAAGATTGAGACTGAATGTTAGCTTTGCAAGAGTCAAGGCCCAGCGACAGGATTCTGTCTGCCACGGTCCTATCACCGCGTGGCTTTGCGTTGGTAGAAATGCAGAGTAGAGTGTTCAGCCAAAGCGGACTGTTTGGCCGCGATGGATTGCCGACCATCCATACTGCGAGGCTGGCACCCGAATCCAGCGCCATCGTCGTCGTCGTCCCAGATGTGGTCAACTCCCTTTCAGCAGCCTTTGCATACGCCTTTACATCCTTTACTGATGCAGTCCGACGGCGAGAAATCAGCACACTTGCCAGCCTCCGTATTCAGTGCTGCGCTGACTAATAATGTCCGAGGCTCGTTCAAACCCCCGCTTGCGTGTCATTTAAACACGGAATCCAAAAACCCAGAACCCCATTCTGGTGTGAACGACGCTCGGCTTCCACAGGGGTGGCGGGAGTGGTCTCTGCGGGGTACAGTTGGGTGTCGTTCGTTAGCCATTAAAGGCTTCAGTATGAGAGAGCTGCGCAAGGAAGGGGTACGACAGAGCGGACTGGCAGCCAAGTGGAAAAATGGGAAGAAAACTAAAGGCTCTGAGACAGGCTGGCTACTGCAATCGGAATCGTTAGAAATTACTGAAAGCGGAGACGCGCCGCTGGAGTCCATGACGCAATGCCGGTCGGTTGCGTCGACGCGACCCCGAAAGACTGGTCACGTCATACACAGCGCACGGTTCCTTGAAACGGTCGCGGCCGGTCTGGGATGCGAGCCCCTTCACCGCGCCCCACGAGTGGCAACCTAATACACGCAGTGCGTCCTTTGCTCCATTCCAGCCAGCCGGATCCCCCCCCCCTTTCCTTCAGACATTAGAATACTATAATATAGTATAATTCAACACCGTGCAAATTTAGCCATTTACATTCCACTCCACGAATGTAGATTTGTTTTACATATTCTTCTACGTCAATAATTGTATTTTTTTATTCACGTCTATCATTGTCAATTGTCAAATCTGAGTGGGATAAAAAGATGAATGTAGAGAACATGGTGATGATGGTAAGTTAAATTGGTCATTTCTAAATTACCCCATTACCATTATGCTTTATTCATCTTCTTTCTTATTTTTCCTGTGCTCAAAAAACTTGATCATTTTGTGGTGTGTCCTGCTCTGTGATGAGAAAGGACATCTTCTTTAGTTTTAAAGGATTTCGTCCTAATTGGCAAAACCGGGGCAGTTTTCGAACATTATTCTCGTGTAATGGAAAGTAAGCAATCCAGCGTCAAAGAAGCACAAGGTAGAATGCCAACTAAAAGGTTATAAGTCATAAAAAGGTAAAAGTATACATCGAAGGGTTCCTTTTTCATAATTCCAGCTGTGTACCTAAAGCTCCACAACTTATGGAAGTAATACTTTCCAGGATAATTAGTTTAGACGGTTAGCATCTCTATTATTCCCTTGTTAAGCTGATCCGATTCTTTAGAGGATTCAGCAGATGTGGAATCAGGTCTAAATTTGTCTATATAATTAGATCTTTCAGGCCCAATTATGCTAATCAACAGAAACGCCCTCAAGTGCCAACCAAGACGAAACAAAACTCCTTGCAGTGAAGAAATTGAAGACGGATCCCATTTTCCACAGCCACAAATATCCCAGCCCACTCTAATTCAAATCCCCTCGTTTACTATTTAGCGTAGGCCACAGCAGCGTCCCAGGATGCAGAAGAATATATATATATATATATATATTGATCGAATATACTCTGGTATCCAGGGCACACGGAGCATCTTTTGCACAAAATAATGCTGGGGGGCAGAAGAGGATCCCATCTCCGCCCACGCCGGGCTGCCCCCCCCCCCCTCGCGGGACGGGTTTTGTCACCACCACCGACATGTCTTCAGTCGGGAGCAGACCCGGTCGTGGAGGGCAAAGCAGATTTCGCGTGGAAAGGACGCCCTTTGTTGTTGGTGGCGTTTGTCGTGGTTCGAGGGAAGGAGGCACAGTCCACCTGTCACAACAACAACTTGGGAGATATTCGTGGCCATAGGGCGCGTGTCTAAGTGTAGGCTTCGCTACCTCTAGGCCACGCCTGCTCGTGGTGACCGACCCCCCCGGTTGTGAACTAACTAACCCTAGTGGGGAATGGTCAAGTTTCCCATTCAAGTTTTCAGTTCTCTAGGCATTCACATCGACTTTGGTTTTCGGAACAAGCTCTATCCACTGTATAATTTGGGTTCGGCAACGGGTCTGGGTCGCCATGTTACGTGGTGATTAATTAAGTTATTATGAAATTAGAGGATAGAAGTGGGTCTTTTAATGGTGCTGTTAAAAATAAATGATGATTCAATTGGCGTGTTTGGTGTGTTTGTGGGATTCTTTAAATTTTGGTTAGGTAGATTATATGGTTGTTTAAATTGCTTCTGAATGACAACAATGTGTAGTACAACGATTTGGACACACAGATATAAATATTATTGAAAGGAATCGTTATTAAATGTGGAAACAACGGTAGAATGTCATAATAAAACAATGTGTGAAAAAAAAGATAGGATATCGTTGTCAATGGAGAATCCCTGTGATCTTTACTTGACAAAAAGTATTGTTGGCTCATACATTATTTCTCCTTTCTCTCTCATAAGAAGGTTTAAAATAACATTTTTTTCAGCTAGAGCGCTTTCTACCATTATATGTATTTTTAGTAATTTCCACAAATATTTAACATGTGGTTACGGTATTACTGTCGTTGCAATCATGGTTGTTACATTTATTATGAAATAGCTATCTGCTGTGAATGTTTGTGAAATATATCCCAGGACTTAAGTAACATTCTAGCTTCCAAAATGTCATTAAATTATATACTTTGACCTTTTCAATTCGTTGAAGGTTTAATAATGTTAAATACCCATAGGTTCTAAAGTCCTAAGATAACTTCATTGGCTGCTATTGGATCTTATTCGATTCAATTCATGGGGCTCAATGCTAATTAAATTGTCATCAAGAAATGAGCAAGAACAGAAATTAATCTCTATTTCAAAGCTACTTTATAATTTATTTATTTATTATGATTTTAAATATTCTTTTGTATCGTTGTTCCTGTATGATGGCCAAAATCTCATTTACCATTAACTCTTATTGATTCTTGAACCCCCATATCATTAAGCTCTGTTACATATTGCAACCTTACTTTTACAAATATATTTTTCACTAAAATGACTCAAAACAATACCTAATATTAACTTAAAATATACTAAATAGGCATTTTATACGTTAAAAGAATGCACGGTACCATTCACAGCTTTTTCTATGTTTATTTTGTAACAAGGGTTATTCTTTATTTGATAAAAATACTTAGAATATTATTCTTCTAACATTCTTCCCCTCCACCCTATGGCATCTTTAATGGCGCAATAGTTCACTGTTGACTTCTAATCTTATATTGAATCGTTTGAGAATCTTTAATTTGTAAACTTGCATAAGTAAAAGTTACAAATTGCTAATTTACATTTTTCCCTGAATGCTACCTTAAATGACACTCAAATCAACTATACCTTAAAAAAAATATGCATGAAAACAGCTTCAACCACTGTTGTTTAACTTTACTGCGAATATAAAAAAGGATATCATTTAATTCATGTAATCAAAAGAATCTAATCATTTCACAGGGTATGAAACTGGGGGAACCCTGATGCTAGTCATTGGAACCAGGAATTATCCTCGCCTGCCTCAAAATCAATAATTGTATAAATGAACTTTAACTTGTTTCAAATTACCATTTGTGATATTTGGCATGCCAACTGAACCTTTTGCATCATATTACAATCTTATTTCATTCTTCTAATGCATTATATTCGAATAAAAATAATAGTTTTAAATCTATTGGTTGGTTTATTTTATTTTGAATTTGATAGAACTTTATACCTTGTCCATGTTCTTGTCTTTGAAGAACAAATTAAAAAAATATGCCATGCATGTGTATGTGTCTATATATTTTCCATGAACATGAAGGATAATATATATATATATATATATATATATATATATATTTCTTTTTCTTTTTCTTTTTGGTGTTATATATGTACATGCATACATTCATACATATACATATAATATCTATTTTATTTTTCTCTTCAAAAGAATTTTGAGGAACTTCTCTCTCTTTTTGTGAGAAATATCTTTGTCTCTCACAAAGGAATCTATAACTCTACACAAAAATGTGTTTGATAGATGTTATATTTTTATTCATCTATCTCCCTTATGTATTATTACCTATCCGTCATGTCCCTTCTTACTCAAAGAAATATATATTTTAAGCCTCAAGTAATTTAATAAATGCTATCAATTAATCTCATTAAATAATTTAATGCGATGAAACTAATATAATTTTCCTATATATTAATAAATAATAGTTGGATGCACATTGACTTTACAACTACCCTTTCAACTTTTCCTTCAACCTTCAGTCTTCCTTGTCACATTCTTGAGCAGAACCTTCACTCTTTGTTTGCTCACAATAAACCACTGCAAGCCATTGGGAAAAGTTGGAAATTTGAGAACTGCAATGCATGATTAGGACTTGCAAATTGAGAAAGGATTGGTCCTTGTAGAGATAGAGAGGTACATCAGACATTTGGTTTTCAATTTATATTGTGTTTATTTTGATGATATCATGGAAACAAAAAAAAAAAATGGGGGCATTACTACTTTAATATATGAAATGTATACACATTCAAATAATATTGTACTTTATATCATTAAGTATAAAAATATCCCATGCAAAAAGTGAAAAGAAAATACAAGAAGTTGCCCTCAGATACTACAATTCTGCTTTAAAGGGAGAGAAAAAATAAATAAATAAACAAAGAAAAAGAAGAAAAAACCAGAAGATACACTACTAGAAATCAGCCACTCAGTATCTGTCAGAACAGAGCTATGAATGAATAAACCCTCAAATGGGGGCACATGTTCCATGGTGGAACTGTACTATTCACCATACAGCACCATGCCCTGGTGCAGCAATTAGTGTCCACATTTGACATGGTCCAGACAAATTCTGCAGCCTTGTTCTGGCATGGGATTCTGCCAAAAGCTAAGGCCATCATCAGATCAGTAGTTGGAATCACACCACTCTCTCTCTCACTTCTCCCTTTTTCTGAAAAATATGAAAAATATGAAATCTGAATTAAACACCCACCACTAGAAAAGTTTTCATTGGCTTGCTCCGGAGTCAAGCAACCAGCATGGAGCAAACCCCCCATCCTGTCCTAAAGTGTAGCAACAGATTCCATCTGTATTCACCTCCCCATCACTTTGGTCTTCACAAGCACGTGTGCTGAATGGTAGTGCATGCATGTACAGGACAGTTACAGTTGAAATCCAACACCCAGCCCATGATTGTCCAGGGAATGGCTGGAAGTAATATGTCCATTCATGCATTCACTTATCCATTCTTCTTTCTTCTTCAAGTAATGCTTTTGAGTTCCATTTGGGGACTCCATCCAAAGATGATTGGCTCATTTTGACAAGACGCGATAGCAAAAAGGTGAGATCAATATGAGTTGAATGACAATCATGTAGTTTGATATTGGTATCTCTCTCACTCTCTTTCCATGTGAGAATTATTGAGACAAAGAAGAGGCTGGAAGAGTATGAGTTACAACTGCCCACTAAGTTTTTCCAATGAAAAGCTCAACCATTCAACCACTTCCTTGGTGTGATGCATGGAAGAGTGTAAAGGAAAGAAGAAAGAAGAAAAGGGCAAATCCACAAGCTTTGGTCCTTGGGGGGTTGGGAAGGGGTTGAGTGCAAGATCCCCTTTCATCATTCAACCTCATAACTAGTCATTCCCACAATGGACACTCCATATCTATCCATGAATGCCTTGACCGCACACAACCTTCAGGCCAAGTGTCCATTTCTGTGGTTATAGGATGGGTTCATGCAATTGCTTGATGTGGGACCCAAACCCATAGCCACATGCACAGCATGGTTGGAAGTGCACTGGACATCACAGGTCTTTCAAATAGTGCATGTTATGCATGCACTTACATGCATGGTGCTGTAGATCAACTACAGTTAGGATATCAATTGCACTGGCTGTGGAGGTTTTCCAATTGACATATTAAACCTTAGGTAATAAAATATACCACAATAGTGAGGCAAGGACAAAAAGTTCCCTGGTGTAGATAGACAATGGCAAAATTGGTGACTCCAATAACTTGAAGACAGAAGGCCAAAGAAAAACAGAGTAATTTTAACATGGTTCCTGAGGGAATGGTATATTTTCTTAGCCTTGCTACCACATTAAACCTTGTTCTTCACAACATTACATTCTGATAGCTCTTACTCACTTGCTGCCCCTGCTACTGATACTGCATCATGCATCCATTTTCCACTCACTTGATCCCACTCCCACTGCTTCAGTGATTCACTATTTGTCAGTATGTTAGCTTCACTGCCTGGACGTGTTTTGTGCTGCTGATTGGTGGTGGAGCTTCATGGTGTTTGTGTGCTGGTGAGGTTGCAGCCTTGGGGAACCAACCTTGGCAAGAGAGTGTGCTGTATTGGCTGCTTCACTGCAACACAGCCTTCACCACCTGGTCTCACCACCAAACTCCCTCTGCACCCACTGCTATTGGCCTGGCCTGGCCTGGCCTGGACTGGGGTGTGATGTGGTGAGGCAGATTGTAAGGAGAGAGAGAGAGAGATGTGTAGATTAGCTTTAGTGGGGTTCATTCTCCTTCCAGTTCTGCATGGAATGGCTCCTTAGGATCCAAGTGTCAAGGTGTTGAGGCTCCTTCAACCTCTCTCCATGGTGTTGGGGATTCCTCCACATCACCTGCTTGCTTCCATTGTTCTCAGTTGTTCTTTCTTCTTGTGCTGCTCTCTGCTGGATTCTCTGACAAGTAAATAAAAGAATGAACATGGTTTTTTTTTAATCTATATATTATAATGATTGATTAATTCTTTGTGTGGGTACACACATGTCAATGTATATAGGTATGTATTATCATTTCAATTCTGAAAGAAATAACTGTTTCCCCTACAGATGATTATTAAATATTTTATAAAAAATGAATTATAATAATATCCCAATTCACAAAATATACTTATAAATATAAAGAAAATGGCGTAAATTTATACAAACATGTTCTAGTGTAAATTAAGCCCCCATGTTTTTATTTATTTTATATGCAACCTATATAAAATTAAGATAAATAAAGTGGTATTAAAAATTGATTCACAGTATCGCATGCTGCATGAATATGTTTTTAAAGTGGTGCATTGCAATGAGGTAATAAATAAACTTGCTGATTTTGTAACTTGAAATTTTTGCATGTGCAAAAATGGAGGGGATGAAAGTTAGATATTATGGTGGATATTATTTTTAAAATAATAACAATGATGTTACATCAAAACGACATCTATCATTGCATCACAATTATATAGTCACATCTAAAATCTTTAATAAAATAAAGAAAGAAAGAAAAAGAAAAGAGAAAAAATTTTGAATCATTTTTTGTAATGTGCTTATCACATTACATGAAATTTGAACATACTGCACTATTCAGTGCAAATGGACAAATGTGATGTAACATTTGATACTTGTGATATTCTTGGTGAAAAATCAGATTCAGTTTTATTGAAATGAAACAAGTGATATCTTCAATTGCATTCATTTAGCAAATTAATTGAACTGTTTTGATCACTGTCATCATTCACTATTATATAATTGATATATGATATCTTTAATTCCATAAGAAAAGTAAACTGTTGTTTCCATCTTCTTTAGTTAATCATGAAAATTCTTAAACCTCTGGAGAACAATATTGAAATCTTGCATTTTTTTTTTATTTGATTTTTATTAGTATTTTTACATGTACGAGTTAGTTGAAGTGGAACTACAACTAGAGATGATTGAGTATAAATAATTCCAGTCACTGTATTTTTTTCTATGCTTTCTAATTTTTTTCATTAGAAAATAAAAACACATGATTTGCAAATTTCATTTGCATTGTTGTTTCTTAAAATGAATGTAATATTTTTTTGAATTAATTTGTTGATAATCCATAATTATCATGAACAGAAACAGTATATGTTTTACTATGTATGCACATGTATATACAATTTCTTAGGATTGCTTATACATGTTTATGAAAAACCAGCACAAAATGTTTTAGATACAATGTCAAAACATTGAATGCTTTGAAGGAAGTCTTAATTCATAGAGGTTATATTAATTTAAGAAACTGAATTTAGTTCATTATTTTGAAATGCTGAAAAACTACATATCACAACGACCAAAGAGTTGAACGTATCAAAAAAACAAGGTGTCATCATTTTCTCATTTTATCCTTTTTCAATTATTACTTCAAAAAAAAAAAATCAAAATCAGAATCAAAATTAAAACTACAAATGTTTCAAAACTGAAATAGTTTTTGTAGTTTTTATTTTATCACAGAGATAAAGATATGTGTTTAGAGCTATCATATACAGCATCTAAATTTGATTGAATGATTTATATGTGCAAATAAAATTGTATGAAATTTTGTAAAAATTTACATATATGAGTTTTTGAAACCTTATTTAAAATCAATGATATTTAACCTCAATTTATGTTGCAACGTTTTTATATATATATATATATATATATATACATTTTCTTCTTGAAGTTTCACAAATAAAACAATACAACACTTTTATTTATTATTTTATAATTTTTATAATTTGAGAAATAAAATTGGTGGAATGGAAATCAGTAGTCATATGGATTTGAAGGACCATGTATAAATATTTTCTATTACATTATGATTTAGACTAATAATTGATTCAAATTTGACTTTAATGTAATTTTATCAAGTCTGGAATACATACTGAGTAATAATAAATTATTATATTGTTGTAATAGTCTTCTTTTTAGTTTGTGTTTGATTGACTGTCACATACAATATATAACACTACCTTCAAGAAGTATTAAAAATAAATTTGAATATATATATATATATATATATATATATATAAAATCAATGCTAGGCATTTCAAATATCATCTCAAACACTCACATATAAAGCCATCACAAGAGTTTGCACACCAATTGAAAATTGCTTCATGGATGGCATAAATGCTCACAAGTGATGTCCAATTAACCATTAATTTGATGCAAAACGCAGTACTTCTGAAATTAATTTTTTTTAAAAAAAAAACTATGCAGATTCATTTATTTACACTTAATCACTGTTCTATACAATTGTAAGGTAATGGTGTACACAACAACTTGATGCAAGATTCAAACTACAAAATCACAACAAATGTTTTGAAAAAAACCCACCAATAAATATTGCAAATTGATGTGGAGACAATTCGCATGACGTATGCATCAGGGCACACAGCAGTTCCACATAGCACCATTAAAACCACGCCACGTGGCGCACAGTTGGTTCCCATTGCATTGCCACACTCTTGACCAGCGTCACAAAAGACGGTAGCGGTTGGAAATAGGTCTACGCCCTACTCTATACCCAACGGATTCACGACCCTATAACCAGTTCTCTCACCCAGTACATACCAAAATGGATGGCATTCTCAATAATTTCCCTGGTTGTAAGGGACAAGTCAACACATAGAGTAACAAATCAGTCTGCCACGTCACCCGAGTTACCATCGCCCAAGACCGCAGTAACAACGGGAGATCCCGCTTAAAAACAAAGGCGCAACAGAAAATGAGCACCAAATAAACAGAATAAAATGGGGATGAAAAAATAGCAGCGGCATAATGGAAAGGAGCGATGACAGGAGTCAATCATACTGGCTGGGCCCCACTCTCCCACACGGAGCCTAGCAGACGATGGCCTTGAAGAAGGACCCTCACTGCTCGTGCTGCCCCCGCAACTTCAACGCCCTCTTCTGGCTGGGAAGTGTGTGTGTGTGTGTGCGTGTGAGTGAGAGAGAGAGAGAGTGCCGGGACCTGATCATCGATCCCTCACTAGCACCATTACTGCGGTGTCATTCTCTCAATCTTTCGTGTCGGTTGTCGATGCCTGCATTGATCGATAAGCGTTTTATGTAGTTGATGTTGAGCTTTTATGGAGGTCTGAATCGTGTCGATACCCTTAGACACGGATTCTAGAAAGTGGGTGCTTGTGAGAAGGCGAGTAGTGTTGTTGCGTGATCGAATAGAATTGGGCGTGGTGGTGGTGGTGGAGGAGGAGTCCGTGCCTGCGGTGTGAGTGTGTATTCTGACAGGCCAGGGAGGTGGGGGTTGTGGAGTGGGTTGTCTGCGACAATTGGTGGCTGCACATGTGGAGGTGCAGAAGTCGACACTTGGTTACAGTTCATGCATCCCCTTGCAGGCTGACTGGACCTGCTGCACCATCGATCGGGAGTTCCGCCTTCGGTCCCAGCTAAGCGTTGTATCCAGGGGCTGCAGTCTCATCCTCCAGGAAAATTGTACATATCCGTTTTGCATGGTACAGAGTGGCCACGAGTTGGGTGGTAGCTGGTACTCTCGCCTTGGCGTGGGTGGCCTTCAATACTCTGCGTCGCTCAGTTGCATTGCGACCGTGTGGGAGTGAATGCAGTCAGTGGGAGTGCCAGGCTGGTGAGGTGACCGGCCGAGGAGGAGGAGGAGGAGGAGGAGTGCGCAGGGTTAAGTGGACGGTTCCAGTCCTTTACTGAGCAGGTGCTTGTAGCGCCGCAAGCGATCAGGGTGTGGAGGAGTGTGGATAATAATAATAATAAAAACAAAATTAGGGACCAATGTGCCGGTGTTCGATGTAGAGTAAGGAGGTGAAGCAAGGTTTTGGGTGAGGCCAAGCGGGAGGAAGAACACATTTGGGAGTTTGTAATGGACCAGCGACGCGATTCCGTTTCGTTGAACATGGACATTTCGCCGTGGGGCGGGCAGGTACAGAGAGTCCTAACCGATTATGTCATCCAGTTGGGTTGTAGATTCTGTGTGCCGAGTTTGGGTACAAGAATAGACGAGGGAGATACAGATCGGATTAAGGTTACGCTGGTGGATGTACACTTCTTTTGCTTGTTAGCCTTGAAACAGTAGGGTCTGCAGGTTTCACTTGTAGAGGTTTAGAAATGCGACACCAGGAGCGGTGGTATGGGTCTACCACAATTAGTGTGACAAGTAGACATCAGTGTTGTTCCAGCAATTCTTAGGTTTGGATTACACTGTGCTCGGACGCCATGTCCAGCGTATTGCACTTCTAGCTTTGTTCTCAAATTTGTCTCGGTGAATCCCCGACTCTTTGAGGCAGTACCTCTTGGTAAACTGTTCTTGTAGTTCAGTTCTAAAGCGTGCGATTATCCCTCACTGCCACTAATTTTAAAGTATTTTTTTAACGTCTTTGTATTTTTTTTATGACAGGAATATTCAGTGCCTACATCATTTGGCTCCGTTACAGTCACTGTGTGTGGAGATCAAGATAAGCCCGCTCTTGTCACCTACCCCGACGTGGGACTGAATTGTAAGTTTTTCGCAAACCAATTTGTTGTTCTGGGACGGTTCATTGTCATAATCTTGAATATTGACACGGAGTCCATGTGCAGATTTTTCTTGCTTCGAGGGACTTTTCTCTGCTCCTGAAGCTTCATCGGTGCTCTTCTACAATTTTTGTGTTTATCACATCGACCCACCCGGCCATGAGGTATACATTTTCAACCGAGGCCGCCTTCCGAGGCATATTCGTTTCATAATTGTCGACAGCGAACCGGGGTGGCAAACTTTTCACAGGATTAGCTTTCTCCGTGGTCGCAGTTATTCCAAATCCCGTAATGTAGACACTGAACGTTGCGGTTGTTGTTATTTTTCCAGGTTGGCGCACCTGAAATTCCTCCTGAAGAGTACTCTCTATCCGTTGATGATTTAGCCGACCAAGTTGCTGAAGTTCTGGACTATTTTGGAATTGATGAAGTGATCGGCTTGGGAGCCACAGCTGGAGCTTATATCCTCAGCTTGTTTGCGGTATGACCTCAAACAAACACTCCTATCTGCACATCTGAAATTCAGTGCCTCGTGTCGCTTTGAATGTGAGACACGCTGCCACCTTTACTCTATCAGATGGAAATTAATAGGTAGACTTAGCTTATGTGCAGTGCAAGTACCCAGACCGTGCATTAGGGCTCATCTTGGTGTCGCCTGTTGCCCAATCTACCTCGTGGACTGAATGGCTGCACAATCAGGTAGTCCTCAAATTCAATCCTAACTTTAATTTGATTCTGTGTTGGATCTTATTGAACTAAATGTAGTATTACGACGGAATGTACACTCGCTCTCTTTGTAATGTTGGCGATATTGTCTCTGAAGTGTTATGTGTGGTTCTTGCAGGCCATGATTAATCTTCTGTACTTCTGCGGTATGACCAACTTTGTCAAGGATAACCTTATGAAACGGTACTTTGGTTTGGAAGTGCGCGATGCAGCAGATGCAGCAGGAAGGACAGACGTGCTACAAACTATCCGTCAAGTAAGTATACTGTTTTTTTTCGTTTTGATTTGCCAAGTATTTGTGTTGAGCATGAAGTTCTGAAGCCTATGTTAAATCGTTGGCTCGTTCGTATTGTGCCTCATCCCTTGAAATTCGTGTTTGTCTCCACAGAACTTGGACGACAGGCGATGTGAAAACGTTATGCGCTATCTGCAAGCAATTCATCAAAGACGCGATTTGACCGAGAATCTGAAAAAATTGAGGTGCCGGACGTTGATATTAGTTGGAGAGGAGTCACCTTTCCACCATGAAGCCTTGCACATAAGCAACGCTATGAATAGACGTTATAATGCGTTGATTGAGGTGAGATGGGTGCACAAAACTCTTCTTCCACTTGCCATCTCAAGTAACTTTTTGACTCTTTTGAAAGGCTTGCTTATAAATAGGTTCTGATGGTCTTCCGTATGTTTTCCAGGTTGAAGGCTGCGGTTCATTAGTTACGGAGGAGCGACCACAATCCATGCTAGTGCCAATTGAGCTGTTCCTCACGGGCTATGCCTTCTACCAACGCCCACTGAGGTCTCTTACTTCAAGCCCACGAAGCCCTCTCAGTCCTCTCTGCATGGCCGCTGAACTCTTGTCACCTGAGAGTCTGGGACTGAAGCTGAAGCCCATCAAGACCCGCGTTTCTTCAGCAGTGCAATAGGCAACTTGCACATTTTGATATATACGTAGGAGTTGGACCGTGATGTTGTACATAATCCTTGAGTACCATCAAATTGTATCGTTCCGGTTGTGCTAATACCCCAACAAGAGTGTAGCCTTCTCCCAATAAGGTGTGGTAAGCATGTCCCTACTCTACACCCCCAGTGAGCAATGACATGCTTCTTACACAAAAATGATGGGTGATTCCTGGTGGAAGTCACCGCAAAAGACTGCAATGCTGCGTTGTTTCAATAAAGAATCTGTACACTAGCAGTCAAACTTACTGCCCTCATCAACACCGCAATTTTTGGTTGTAATTTGTGTGACAACAAGCTTCTTTCAATAAAGAGTTCTGTACACTATCATCTCTGTCAACTCTCTCATCGTATGTGCCCCCAGAGTATCTACTACTGTTTTTTTTAAAATTTTTCATCTTTCCCTCACCGACACTCCAATCTTCACATTATATCCTGGTTGCGATATCGAAGTATTGAATTGTATCTCAATCCAAATATCTAAAGAAGATAACTGTGAAGAACCTCCAACCAATTGCAATTCTGAATTAGAACACTCAATAAATGATAGAAAAGCTGCATCGTACTCCCGATGGAAAATCTGTGGCGTTGAATGCAATCGGCAGTAGTGACGCAGACGAATTTGGTGCCATCACCATATACGCGCCTACGCCGGCGCTCACACGGTGAATTACCCTTGTGACTAACACAAAAAGCACCTTGTGGGTTTAATGAAGTCACCATTCAAACAAATGCACTGGTTGGAACCTTGCACCTCAAACCAGCGTGGGGATCGGCTTCATGATGAGATCCCTGGGCCCCCAATAATGCAATGTGGCACAGCTCACGACGCAGTGTGGATTGCGCGATTGTTGCTTGTTCTTTGTGGGAGCGCCAGCTAGGATGAGTGCCCCCTTGCAGTATTGCCATAATAAAGACCGCTACCCTCTCAGCTACGAAGCTTCACAGCGTCGAAGAATCTCACACTTGGCAGCAAAAGTGGAGCCTGAGGGACGAACTCGTCGCAGTGACAAACACCTCAGCAACAGCAGCAGCACTTCATGGTCGCGGCCCCGTCCACTCAATTCACCGCGACCAGTCTCAGCTTTATTAATTTCTTTCTTTCTTTATTTACTTGTTTATGTCTGTGCTTTCTGATGTTCCAGGTCCACTCCACTCATCCTCCACTCCGGGGCCATCACTTCTACTGCGGCACTCCCTCTTTTGCTCTCCTTTTTGCCATCACCCTTCTCGTGGATGAACGTCTTCTCATACATATTCACCGTTTTTTGTCGTTTATCCACCGAGGTGTCAAGGTTCTGGTGTCAAGGTTCTGTCCAGTCGTTCACCCACCCTGCCTTTTCCGTTGGCTCGCCAGTGGCGTCCATATGTGGTTGCCAATTAGGGTTAGGGTTTTATTGTAAAATAAATAAAAAATTGTTTAGAATTTATTTAATATTATTTTTTAAAAAATATATTAAGGGTGTAATATGAATATTTATTAGAATGAGTTTGAAAATACAAATAAAATGTTAAAACTTGATTTTATGATTTTATGATTTAATAAATCTATTCATTATATTTATAATGTGTTGTTGTGTCTTTTTGAAAAATTATTAAAAACATAAAGACATAAAAATCATATTTAACATGTCAAAAGATTGGAAATATGAATAAAATAATATTTTTTTTAATATTCATTGTAAGATCTAATTCTTACAATAGATATATTCTTGCACATTTTGAATCTTTTTTTTATCAAATATAACATACTAAAAAAAAATTAAAAAAGTTAAAATTTTTACTAATGTTTGGAAAACAAAAGTATATATTAGGGCACTTTATACTAGGCTATGGTTCAAAAGTCTTATTAAGGTCTCCCACTTGGTGAAGAAAAGCTCTTTTTTGGAAGCCTTGATCTTTGAATATATTTTAAAGTAAGAAAAGGCTATGAAATGAACCAAGTCATCCTTTTATTAGAAGTTTAAATATGTTTGTCTATATCTTGATTCAAACAATTTTGAAAAGAATAAAAAACTTGATTTCTTATTTTTTTAATGATTTTTTAAAGGATTTTTTGATATGGCTTCTTAATTTTTCCTAAAGACCACCTCTTTAAGATGGACCAAATAGAAATTCCAAAAAACAATCCTATTCATGCCAAGTAGGAAAAAACTGCATTCCCCCCCATTTTTTCTTTTTAGGACCTTTAGACTCATTTTTCTAAGTATAAAACCAACTAAAGGAGACTTCTCAATTTCAACCAATTATGATATTTAAAAATTAATGCCTCTTACCTTGTTTTCAAAGTACAAAGTACCTCAAATAAGATATTAAATGATAAAATATAAAATAATAAAAAAACTTATATTAAAAATATTGATATAATTCATAAATACCAATATATGTATATTTATATTGTTACTTATATTTTTATATAACATATAAGTAACAATATATAAGTAAGAATATATATATATATATATATATATATATATACACACACATACATGTATATCTATAATTAATTGAAATTATAGAATTTTAATACTAAAATTATCAAATAATTTATATATTATTAGTTTTTACTTCTTATCTTGTTTAAAGAATATAAAATATTAAAATAACTTTTATAAGCCAAATATATATATATATATACATATATATAATCATATATGTTTAAAAATAAATTAGAATAATTAATATAAATTTACAATAATTCAATTTTTATTTATTAAATTCCAAATATATTTTAAAAAATCTATAATACTTCAATAAAACTTTAAAACAATTAAATAAAAATAAAAATTCTAAAAAAAATATTGACTATAATTAATCTTGATTTAAAATCTGAAAAAACTATAAAAATCTACTAAACCAAAACAAATTAAAAAATTTCAGATTATATTTTTGTTATAAAAAAATATATATAGTTAAAAGGCATTTGAATTTTATATATTTAAATATTTAAATACATCCAATTGTAAGAATAATTATCCATATTATCATCATTTATAATTTGATTTTATTCAAATAGTCTTTTAAAATTAAAAATCATATTCTAAAATATTTCTTATCATATTTTAAATAAAATTCTTATTTATTTAAATATTTATCTATATATAATTTATCTTGGGATAATTTATTATTTATTTGAATAAAAATATTTTATTTTATAAATTTTTTCTAATTATCTATTTATCTAAGTTTTTTTTATTTTTTATTTTTAATTTTAATTCTTGTATATAAAGAATTAAAAGATATACAAATAAAATTATAGAATAAATCAAATATATTTGTATTAAGAATATATAAATCATATACTAAAAAATAATTTTATAAATAAAGATCGGGATTTAAAATTATAAAGAATAAAAGTTATAAAAACTTTATTATAAGTTAAATTGTGATATTTACTTAATAGTATTATATTCTTAAATATTATATTATTTGATAAAATATGATAGTATCCATGTTGGATTTTGACTATTTAAATATAATTTTATAAGGCTCAATCAACCATAAATATATATTTTTAAATATTTTATTACAACAATATAAATTATTAGTATTTTAATATATTATTATTAAGAAATTAATAATATAAATAGATAATAAAATAAAATTATTTTATTCAAAGATAATTTTTTTAAAAATATATTAATTCTTATTGTACTTCTTATTAGATAATATATAAAATTATATATATATATATATATATATATATATATAAAAGATATTACTATTGTTGCTGTAATTTTTACAATTCGCAGCTCAACTTGCCATCCACCACATGCTACCATGGTTTTTGCTAATGCCACTTCAAGCTGTTTTAAACTTGAGTTACACACTACAAGGCACTTTTCTCTTTTTACTTAGAATAACCTTAGATTGATACCCAGTTATAAACCAAGGTTGAAACCAGATCTTAAGACTCAAAACTATGCATCTATGGTAAATATAAGATTTTTTTGTTGATTGGAAAATGGAGTTAGAAAGAAAATTTAATAGGATTTTTGTTAGTATTGGATTTGAGGTTTTTGAGTTTGTAATGACTTTGTGAGACCTATATAAAGTTAGAATTCTATCTGAATGATTTTGGTTTTTGAAAAATAAATTGAATTTATATTTTGAAAAGTATTATAACTTTTGTAGCAAATTTATAGGTAAAATTTTTTAGAATTGTGAATATAAATGTGTTAGATATATGTTATAAATTTTAGATTAATTAGATGGTTAGATCAAAGGATATAGGAATGTACTTATTATCAATTAGTAAATTGAGAAGTTAAAATCTTTTTAATGAAGATTAATGATTAATTTAATAATTATTGAGATTTTATATCTAATATAGGATTTAATAAAGATTTATTAGGATTTGATTAGGATTAGATTGGAATTTATTTAGGATTTCTTTAGAATTTTATTAAAATTTATTAAAATTTATTTGAAATTCTTGTAGAGATTTATTAGAATTTTTTTGAATTTACTTAAGATTTCATTAGGATTTGATTAGAATTTGACTAAAATTTCATTAGGATTTGTTAAGATTTATTTAGAATTGAAGTTTTAAATTTGCTATAAGATTTGATTAAGGTTTGATTAAGATTTGATTAGGATTTTATTAGTATTTATGTAGGATTTTTTAAAGATTTTATTAGAATTATATTAGAATTTGATTAGGATTTTATTAGAATTTTATTAATATTTGACTAAGATTTTATTAGAATTTGAATAGGATTTTATTAGAATTTATCTAGAATTTGATTAGAATTTGATTAAGATTTAATTAGGATTTATTTAAGATATCTTTAGAATTTTATTAAGGCTAATTAGGATTTGATTAGGATTTTCTTAGGATTATATTAAGATTTCTGTAAGATTTAGTTAGGATTTTTAAAAAAATATCTTTAAGATTTATTTATGATTTATTTAAAATATCTTCATGATTTATTTATGATTTCTTTAAAATTTCTTTATAAATTTTTTAGGATGTTTTTAATATTTCTTTATGATTTCTTTAAGATTTCTTCAATTACATCAATTGGTGAGAAAGTTTTAGATACATACTTTGTTATGGCATTATTATGGAATCATTTAGTATGCTTATAGTGTTTCTGAGAACTTACATTCTAGCAAAATTGATATAGCAAATGGTCATAACTTAGCTATTATAACAAGAGTCTTATATTAAGAATGCAAGATCTATCTCAAAGTCGCCATTAACAGCAGATAACAAATCCAAGTCACAATCTTATGCTCATAATCATATAGGGTATTTTCATGATTATAAGAAAGATGCAAAATACATGTATTGTAGCAAAAAAGATCACTATAAGAGAGAGTGTTAGACCAAAGAGAATGACAAAAAATTAGGGAAGTTGAAGTAGACTTTTAAAAAATAACAAGCAAATATAATAAAAAATAAATAAATAAAAAGGATGAATCTATATTTGTGGCAGCATTATTTATTACTTTGAATGATAAAGAATGGTATATTAATTCAAGTACTTTTTAGTATATGACAAAAAATTGAAGTTGGTTTTCAAGGTATAACAACTTATCACTTGGTCCTAAGATTTATCTAGGAGATGATATTAGACTTGCCATGAATAGAAAGAGTAAGAATTTCTTTTAATATTCAAATTAGATTTGAAAAGATGTACATGATATCTTGCATGTTAAAGGATTGGCCAAGAATTTAATTTAATTAGTAAAATAATAGATCAAGGTTATGAAATCAATTTCAAAGCAAATACTTGTCTTATAAAATACAATAATATTATTATCAAAGATTTTAGATCTAGAATCTTATATAAGCTATTAGAATCTTTAAATGTAAAGAAGATTTTACTTATTTTTGAAACAAGACAAACAATGAACAATGCAAATCTATAATATCAACAATTTGGTCATTTTAGCATAAAAGGCTTGAAGAAATTATAAATAAATGATATAATTATTCATTTGGATTTAAATAAGTACACATAGTTAATTTTTTTTACAAAAGATGTATTTATGACAAATAATATTATAATACTTTTCTAATGAAAGATAATACATATGCAACTAAACTCTTGGAATTGATATATTCCAATATAAATACACCAATACAAATTACATCTCATGAAGAAACAAAATACTTTGTTATTTTTATTGATGATTTTTTGAAAAAATCTTTTGTATATTTCATGAAGCAAAAGTTGGAAGACATGGAAAAATTCAAGTTTTTTAAGGCTCTATTTGAAAAAAAAATGGGCTTGGAGATTCAAAAATTGCACAATGACAATGGTAGTAAATATATATCTAAGGCTTGTAAACAATTTTGTGAGAAATATGGTATTAAATGATAAATATCTACATCTTACATACTTTAATAAAATAGAATTGTAAAATGTAAGTATCAAATATTATTTGAAAATATAAGATACATATTGTAGTATGAACAACTTTCTAATGCATTTTAGGCAAAAGCCATCAATACGGCAATATATGTCCTTAATCAGGCTTGTACTATAATTGTAGAAGGAAAAATATCAAAAGAAGTATAATTAAGTATAAAATCATCAAATAAACTTCTTCATGTATTTAAATGAAAAATATATTAGGCTTGATCCTAAAAATAAAAAAATTATTTTGTTAGGCTATGTTAAAGGTACTAAATACCATCATTTCTATGATATTGAAAAGAAATCAATGATCAACGGTTGTAATGTTAAGTTTTTTGAGTATAAAAATATTAAGCAAATGTTGAGGAGTTCAACCATATCTTATTGATGAGCTAATAATTGAACGTCAAGTACCATACAGTGCAAATGTTGAGGAGTTCCAAAATGGATTTATTATCATTGCATTATATGTAGATGATTTGATCATAGTTTACAACAACAAGGGTACTTCTTTTTAAAACAAAGAGTCATTTAGCCACAAGATTTGAAATGAAAGATTTGATAGAAATCTATTACATCTTGGATATGAAAATTATAAGAAATTAAGAGAGTCATACAATTTATCTTAGTTAGCAAAACTACTTGGAAAACATTCTTGAAAGATTTGGCATAGAAGACTTTTAACTATATCTTTGGATTCTAAATAAACTTTTAACTATATCTTTGGATTCTAACAACAAATTATTAAGAGACATGAGTCCACAAATTCATAAGGATATTGAAGTAATGAAGGATGTTTCATATCAAAGTGCAGTTCGTAGCTTAGTTTATGCAATGATAGGCACTCGAGCTGATATTACATATGTAGTAGAAGTTATTTGCTAGTACATAGCAGATCTTGGCCTACAACATTGGATAGCCATTAAATAGGTTTTTTGATATCTAAAAGGCATATTAGATTATGTACTATAATATAATATAATATATAATATATTGATACTTGACGTTTAATTATTAGCTATACATTTTAGTTGGTTGATGGTGCTATCAGTTGGATAGCAAAAAAAAACCAATGGTTGCATTATCTACTATTAAAGCAGAATATATAATAGCTACTTGTGTGACAAATAAAGAAGTTTGGTTTTACAAATTATTCAAAGATATTGGATTTTCACAAGACAATACTATGACTATTTTCAATGATAACTAGAGTTACATTTTTTAAAAAAAAAATCCTACATTCTATGCTTGCACTAAGTATGTTAAAATTTAATATTACTTTGTTTCTAAGAAGATTGAGAATGGCGAGATTGACTTAGTTTTGTATGGAATTCAAGACACGGTTGCAAATATTTTGATCAAAGGTTTAACTTGTAAGAAGCATTATAAATTCAAAAAGATGATAGGAATCATTAAACTAAGTTAGTCTATTATGTCATTAAATAGGAGTGTTAAAAAAGTATTTAGGTATATGTATAATTTCTATTAGATAATATATATTTAACTACTATGTAGACAATTGATACCGAGTTACCACCGGTTGATAACTTGTAGCTGCCATAAATCGGTGGTACTACCATATAGTCATAAATGGTCTAACAAGACAATTATGTCTAGGTTAAATGGAACTTAGTGGTAAACTAGTTGTTAGTATGTTTGTACTAAAAAGTCCTTGTTATTAGACTACAAACTTGTATTATAAGGGTCCAAAGTAGAGGCTTACATTGTGTGGTTAGTTTTCTTGAATCCTCCTTAGTTAGGTAGTAAGTTCATTTATTTTTGTGTCATTAAGCTTCTATCTTAACAATATACTTTCTCATATTTTCTCACATATATAGATATGTGTTATAATTAAATTAAAATTAATTGACTAAATTTCATAAAATATAAATTATTATAAATATAACTATAAAAGACGTATTTTTACTTTGTCCAAGTATTGTACTAATAATTTTTTAAAAATTTATTTTGATATATATATATATATATATATATATATATATTTTATAATTTAAGAATAATTGATGCAAATTGTATATACTTATATATATATACTGATATATGTTATACAATAACAAATAAAAATTCATGTTATTGCCATAAAAATTAAGTTGTTTTATAATTCTTATTTAAAAATTAAAACAACATTAAAACTTTAATATTTTTTCTTAGTTTTTATATTGATTTAATTTTAAGCATATTTGTCAAGAATATTCTTATGTGATTTAAAAGAAAATAATAATCCATTTAAAATAATACATTTTGAAATAATTGTCATATTGACATTTTTTGAAAATCAACTGCCATTGATTTTGCACTGTCAAAAATACACCAAATTGCAAACTTGCTCTCCAAAATCAGTTGACATGAACTCCACTTAATCTTTCGCTTCATTAAAAAAACATGTAAAATTAAAGAGAGTCCCAATTCTTACTCCCTTGATAAAGAGGCATCTCCCATGAGCAAAAATGAATAAAATGAATACCCATGATTTTGTGCACTGTTTGTGTCTCCATGAAATCCAACCTTCCGTACAAAAGAGATTCTTTTTTCATATATTTAGTGTTTAAAATGTATTAAAACATTGGAATCCAGTGTGGATTCCTCATCTCTGAAGCTTTGATTCCACACCGAAGCTCGATGCATTGTGGACATGCTACTTCCCAGACCCACAAGTTGTCATCTGCTGAAGGGGGTTGTGAAGAAGATGTGAAGCTTGAAGAAGTGTTAAAGCAGGTTGTGCAGAAGAAGAAGATGAAGAAGAAGATGAAGAAGAAGTGTTGTTAGAGGTTGTGAAGAAGAAAAAAGATGGAGAAGAGTTGGAAGTTGTGGAGAAGAAGATGAAGAAGGTGATGGTGGGGTGTGGTGTGGCGGAGGTGAACAGATTCGAAACGATATGGTAAACAGCACGATGACCATGACGCAGCTGCATGGCTTTTTTCGTGGCCACCTTCTTGGATCGTCCCACATGGACCACCACCAAAATCTTGCAGACGCCGTGTTCTGCATGAGACTTCCAGAATCGTGTACCCCATGAGTTCTCTTCTTGCCTGCTCCTCCCGAACCTTTACTTGTTTTCTTTTTTGTTGTTTGGGTTGTTGGAATCGTTGGCTTTGGGTGTCATTTAGATTGTGGGTCATGAGAATATCATGTTGGCAGCGCTTTTGCAGTTGGAGAAGGTGAGCTGATAGTCGTGCTTGGAAATTTCATTTATCAAAGCAGAATCGGAAGCTTCTTAAGGTGACTTTTAAAGCAGATTCATGTTCATGGGAGGCAAGGTTGCTGCGCAAACTCATGCTTGAATCCCTGCTCTTCTCGGAGAATGGAGGATTAATGCTGAGGTTGCGTTTGTGTAGAGATGGTTTCATGCTTTCGAAGCAAATGTGACGTTTGTGAGTAGCAAATTCTCGGCAACCCTGCTAGAGACACGGCTCAAGGGTGTGTATGTTCATAGTAATGAGAACCTGAGTTTGTAAAATTCTATCTCCATTTAGAGACAGGTTCCCTATTCACGTTCTAGTTTCATTCAAACTAGGTTTCAGTAGTTTGATCAGATAGGTTCTGTGCCGAGTGTATTGTATTTGGAAACAATTACAGTACTAACGATGTGAAGCAACGTCTAGCATGAGCCTCAACAGATCATGAGAGAACTGCAGAGGTTTAGGGCTTAGGATTTAGAGTTGTAAGACTTTGAGATATGTCCATTTAGAGTTTCTAATTCGCCATGTGATGTGTTGCAGATTAGACCTATAAAAGAGCTTTTCTTCTTAGCTTCACAACACGTACCGTGCTGTTTTCTCTCACAAGAACCACGAGAGTTTAGGGCTTTGGACGCCCACAGTCGAGATTTTGCACCTGACAGGGCCCACCCACAACTTTCTCAATACGTTGCTTTAGAATGTTTGAAGGTACGAAGGTGCGACTGCAAGATTAGGTTCAGCAATCCTCCTTGATTGTTTTGATTTATTCTTTCATCTTTAGTACTGTTAAGTTCTGAAGCTGATGTTGCATAAAACGACATGTGTTGTAAGTCTTTAACAATGCCAGTAATTGGTTTATGCAGTAGCTTTGACCAGCAAGTTCCACCGAAGTTGAAGAGGTGATATTCCTAAAGTAGCAGAATGGACAGAATATTTGGATGCATTCTGATAATGATTTTAAGTTGGGGTGTAACAGTTATGGAAGATCCATGCCAGTTAGAGGATTAGACAATCTCCTAGATCAGTAATTCATTGTATGGAATTATGCAATGCCAACAATCTCGGAACTGTCAGATTGTGACAAAAATAAGTCATAAAAAACGTGCAGATTAGTGGTAGTAGATAAGCAGGAAAGAATTACAACATAATTGCTAAGCATCAAATCTTGACGACCTGGCTGGTGTTGGAAAGCTAATCAAAGTTACAGTTAATGTAAGTATTATGATGATGTAAGTATTGCAATGGCAGGTAATAGTCATGAATGAACAATTTCAAAGACTTCAACTGGAGGCAACCAACTGCCTTTTAATAACCATTGTGCACAAAATATTTGATGAGCTTCTCTTTATGAATTGTTAACCTCCCAATTTCATTGAAGGATTCCAAATTTTTGTTGATATGGTTGGTTTTTGTGCAAGGATTTACCTTCTTTGAAACATTATTTCATATAATACATTTGCATTGCATTGATCTACATATCCATAGATCTAGAAATCATCGTGCATTCATATAGTTGGGTAGACTAGCATCCATTTATAAAGACAATGTGAAGATTGTTGAAGACCAATGTAGAAAACATATAAGAATTTAAAGCAATATTTATCTACATCATAAATGTTGCTCTTATGATATCATATTGTTTGATGGTCTTTTAAAAAAATTCCAATAAGGGAGTAGAAATTAACTATTTGTACTATCACTATAAATCAATAATTGTCACGGATATAAGATTTCTTCTAATAGTTATTTAAGTAATATAAATAGGTAGAAGTAGGTAAAAGTAGATTAATTTGATAATATCTTCTAAAAAGCTTTATAGATGTGATTTCATCTTTATTCATATCTATAGATGATTGGTAGGTTAGAAACTTGGTCAACAAGTAAGCCACATATCACTTATGTTGATAGCTTATGGAACAAGCTAATTATGTGGCACACATATAAAAAACTTATTTTGTAAGTTTAATATATGTCTTGCAAATTGGACATGTGATGGAGGTCCTATAGAACGTTGTTATATAGCTCTTAGATAGATAATATATATAGAGACAAGAGTGAAGCCTTCTTCATTCTTATCAACGCCTTTTTTGTTCTTAATCTTATTTCAAGAGTTTTTATTCTTCTTGTCTTTGGCAATAACCATTCTAATTTAATATTATACCATCTTTAAATAATTCTTTATTCCTTTCAAGTGACATAAGAGTATTTTGATACTTTAGTTGTTTGTATTTCATATCCTTTGATAATTTGATAAGAATGCTAATTCATTATTCTTGTTTTGTATCTTAAAAGTGAGTGGATTATTTTACTTTTATTTTTGTGTTTGAAGGTTGCAAACTACCTATCTTAAAACTAACATTCTTTGTTTTCTAATCTTAATTTTTTCTTTAAAGAAATTAGATTATCTTTCTTTGTAAAAAATTTTATTTGATATTAGAGATTGTAGATTATTTTCTATTAATTTTAATTATAGATTTATTAAATTATTTAAAATAGAAGAAAAAATTATAAATACTATATATAATAAAAGTGAGAATAGATTTGTAACTATTATAAATCTTTAAGAGCTTTTTAATACTTTTATGGTAGGAATTTCACATATTATTAATGTCAATCATAGAAGTATTATTTCTATGGCTATAAAAGAAGTCCAAAGCTAAAACCAAGAAATTGTATAGTTGAGGGAAGTAAGTAGATCAATCTCACAACTAAATCCAAAAAATATTGCTTCTATAAGTATGAAAGAGGTAAAGATTAATATGCTTGAAAAGTTTCATAGAATAAGATCAAAATTTCAAAGATTTTTGTAAAAAGTCAAATTTTATTTACGGTTGTATCTTTTTTAATATTCTAATGGATTTACTCAAGTTAGATTTATAAGCACATTTCTATCTAAAAGTGTTCTTTTTTAGTTTGCACCTTTGATGAAAAAAGATTCACAACTTTTTTATGATTAGAATTCATTCTTTGAAGTGTTTATGGCCACATTTGGAAAAAATGATAAAAAAAGGATAGTAGAGATTAAACTCTTATCTTTACAATAAGAATCACAATTAGCTACAATCTATACTACTAAATTCTAAAACCTCACTTGTGATGTGGAATGGAATGACAAAGTCCTTATCAATCAACTTTGTTATAAATTAAAGAATAACATCAAAGATTTGTTATTAGCAATGCCAAAACCAAACTTTTTAGAATAATTTATTATTCAAGCCATTGCATGTAATAATTGATTATTTAAAAAGTATCAAGAATATATATTTAGATAGAGAGGAATAAGTCAATTAATGACAATAATTCTTAAGTTTTCATAAAATTATTTAATTAAGCCAAAACTAATATAAATTAATATGATATATTTTAAATTTTTCACCAAGCAGAAAAAAACTTAACATTATCAAGAAAGTTTATGTTTATATTATAGAGAAGATAAGCATATTACTCAACATTATCTAAAGAAACAATGCAACCACATAATGAGAAGCATGGTTTCTAAAAAAGATAATATATTAGAAAACAAATTTTTCCAGTTACAATAGGGACTATACGGTTGGAATCATGTTTAAAACCTAATTAAGGTTATATTCTCTTCTCAGATCTTTTGCCTTATTTTACAATAGATATATCTTTAGGATCTAAAAATCACAAAATCTTTGCTTTATCAAATTCAAGAGTCTCAACTTGTTTCATAAATAAAGATTTTGTTAAAAAATAAGAAATATTTTTAATTAAAAAAACTAAATCTATACACATAGAAGTCGTAGATAGTCATTTATTATCTTCTTGAAATATCACCAATAAAACTATTTTTTTAGATATAATATTTTAAAAATATAATAGCATAGTAATATTTAATATAATTAAATTACTTTCTAATTCAATTATTTTAGAATTGTCATAGTTTAAAAAAATATAATCTTCAAATAGATCGGATTTCTTGTAACCTTGAATTTTTTAATAGTTTAATCCAAAAATTTGTTAATCAAGTGAAAATACATAAATCTAATACATCCAAATTCTTATTTGTAGGTGTAAAAGCTTTTATACATGCAACAAAAAAATGATCATCTTTTGCTATATATATCATACCTATTTTTAATATTAAAAAAATCACAAGTAATATTCCTAGCCAATATTAAGATTTTAAAGATGTTTTTGGAAAGAAAAATATAGATATTTTTTTAAAGCTTCAATCTTATGATTGTTCAATCAATCTTCTTGGTTTCTATTTATTTATTTTGATTATGTCATTTAAATTATATAAGACCTAAATATTTAGTATAAAACCTTGAAAAGAAATTGAGATCCAAAGATAAAAAATTAAACTACTAAGAGGCTTATTTAGAGAGATGAAAGCAAGATATAGATGAATGAAAGCAAGGAGTGAAGATCTTCATTTCCATTGGTCAATGATCATATCTAATAGACTTTGAATAGGTTGTCTGTAACAAGAACAAAGATTTTGATAACTTTAGAGAAGGCATTCAAAAATCAAAGACTAGGATTAGAAAGCTTATTTTTTTTTCTACAATTTTCATATAAAAATTGTAAGATTTGGAGTTTTTATGAGGGAAGAGTAGGTGCTTGAAATTAAGGTATACAAATCATATCTATTGTCACTCTTTTGAGAATACAAGGAATTGTACAGGAGCTTTTGGAAATTAGGAGGTGCAATTAGAAAGATGATTTTAAGGCCTATATCTTGAGTAGAAGAATTGTTATATTTGGAGTTTGAAAGAAGAAGATATTGGAAGTTGAAGGCAGTAGATCAAATTCCAAGGTAGTAAGTGTGATGGACATACTTTAAATTACCACATTCTAAAACCTTCTGTAATCTTCTAAAATCTTCCATAGTTTTTTAAATCTTGTATAATCTTCTAGAATCTTTTAGAACCTTCTTCAATCTTCTAGAATATTTAGTAATCTTTTAAAATCTTCTAAAATCTTCTTTAGTCTTCAAAAACTTGTCTCAGTCTTTTAAAATATTTTTTAATCTTTTAAAATCTTTTAAAATACTCTTAGATGGTTTAATAGGATATAGGCCTTGTAATATAAATAGGAGGCAAGATCAAAATATACCTCAATCTTGCCAATATAAGTCTTAAAGCAATCCAAAGTATTATCTTATTTTTTAATATCAATTTAGTTTTTTTTTCTTATCAATCATTTAGTTCTTTATTTTTGAAATCATTCTAATTCTATAATCTTTTCTTTATCTCTTTGCTAACCTACTATCTTACATCCCTAATAGTTTGACAAGACTATCTAAATAATCATATCAAAGCTTTGATTTCTTCATAGAGAGTGGATTATCTCTCTTCTTGAAGATACTATTGCGTTCTAAAGGAGTGCAGATTGCCCCTCTTTAAGCTTATATGCTTATTTGTTGTAGTTTGATCTTTCTTTGGAGAGAAAAAATTATCTCTTTTCTAGGATATATTACTATATTTTAGAGGTTGCAGATTACCCTCCTTTAAATTAATATTGTTTAGAAATATTTTTTTTAATATAAAAAATACTACATTAACGACTTGTTGATTTTTTCTTTGTTAATATGGAAGTAGATCAAGTCATGGGAGGTGTATCCTTGCAAACAAAGAATAGAGTGGTAGCTTTTGTAGATCTTCAAGCTCTTTTGGATTCTATATGAGAAGAAATGACATTTCTTTGCAATTCAAAAAAAAACCTCCAAATGGAGCAAGTATTCAAAAAAATAAATAAAAAATTTATAGTTTATAACAAGAGATTATTTAATTGAGGGAACTATATAATAAACAAGCAATGCGCATAATTATTTTAGAAGCTCTAAGGATTGTTATAAAAGAGCCAATGGCTAATATGTCTAATAAATTTGATGGAACAAGATCCAACTTTCAAGGTTTTATGCAACAAGTATGGCTTTATTTACAATTATATTCTTTTCATTATCCAGATGGATTCACTTAAGTTGCTTTTATAGGCACCTTTTTATCAAAAAATGCTTGATCATGGTTTGCTCCACTGTTGGAAAAGAATTCTCCAATCTTATACAATTTGGAGGCTTTTATAGAAAAATTTAGTGTTGCATTTGGAGATAAAGATTGAAAAAGAATAACAGAAAGAAAGATTTAAAATCTATGACAAGGACAACATTCAACTATAATTTATGCCGCAAAATTTTAACAACCTATATGTCATCTTGATTGGAATAATAAGGCTTTTATGACTTCATTTTGTTATAGCCTAAAAGATAATATGAAGAATTTATTGATCACAAGGCTAAAAGTTGAAAGCATAGAAGAATTCATGTTTCAAGCTATTACTTATGACAATCATCTATTTGAATTACAATAAGAGATGCAATCAATTTTCAATAATACCTATCAAGGTACGTTTGCTACATCTTCAAGAATATCAAAGAAGCCATTAATATATCTTAAATCCATACAAATTGATGTAATCAAATTCAAGCCATTAACACCAGTAGAAAAAACTAAAAGGTCGGCAAAAGAATCTATGTCTATATTATAGAAAATCTAATCACAAGATAATAAACTATCTAAATAAGTCTAGAGAATTCAAGGTACAAGATATAATATCTAAATTGAAGAAGTCAAAAAATGAAGATGTCTAGCCACAATAGGGACCTTGTAGTTGCATACCCTCAAATCTAAAGTACCAAAAAAAAGTCTCTTCTTACCTCCGAATCCAACATCCTATTTTATTCTTCTTGTATATATAAGAACCTTAAGATATGAGATTTTTATTAAAGTCCTTTTAAATATTGAAGTTTTAATATGCTTTATAGATAAAAATTTTGTAACAAAATATAACTTAGTATTTATAAAGAAGATCTATTTTGCACCTGTTGAAGTCATTGATAGATGAAACCTTACATCAAGGGATATTATTGAAGAAACCTAACCATTGGAAGTAGTATTACGAGATCAAGTATTATACATTGTCTTTAATATCATTTGATGTCCAATAAATCCTATTGTCATTGAACTCCTCTAATTTAAATTACATAATCTTGATATTGATTAGAATTAGCAAAAGATTTTTTCAAGATCCAAATATTAAAAGAAAAAATAAGGTATTACTTCATTTCTTGGAGCTAAAATATTTATGTAAGCAACAAAAAAAAAGAACTGTATTTGCATTGTATACTATTCCAATGAAAGATCTAATTAGACAATTAAAGCAAGATATTCCTAATCAATATTGTAACCTTTAAAGACGTATTTAAAAAAGAGAAAGAAGACATGTTACAAAAACATCATCTTTATGATTGTGTAATCAAATTAGAAGATAAAAGTCATCATCTACTTGGTCCAATTTATAATCTGTCATAGACTAAGCTTATAACTTTGTAAGAATATATTCATAAAAATCTTGCTAAGAATTTCATTAGACATTCAAAATCACTTGCGGAAGCACCTATCTTATTTGTGAAGAAGAAAGATGGTTCTTTATGTATATGTGTTGATTATCAAGATCTAAATAAGATAATTATAAAAAATTACTATTTATTACTATTAATTTTAGAACTATTGGAATAATTAGGACAAGCAAAGATTTTTATAAAGATTGATTTGAAAGGTGCCTACAACCTAGTTAGGATTGAAAAAGGAGATCAATAGAAGACGGCATTTTGTACAAAGTATGGATATTTTGAACTATCTACACAGATCTACACAGATCTATTTGTGGATAGCATTCAATGACATTTAAAAAATATATTGGTAGAAGAAATCAATAATTTCAAGTTCAAAGACAAATTGTTATATTTAAGAATCTTTTGTATATTCTTTTAGGTCCTACAAGACTTCAAATTCTTCAAGCTCAATATGATCTTTCAATAATTGGACATTTTGGCTTCAATAAGATCTTAGAATTAATATCAAGAGATTATTGGTTGCCTCAAATGTAGAAATTGGTGAAAGAATTCATTCAATTATGCAAAATTTGTGTCCAAGCAAAGGTCCCAAGATACCAACCATATAGACTTTTTCAACCACTTCCAATTCCTAAAGGCCCATGGCAATCATTATCTATGGACTTTATTATAAACCTTCCAATTTAGAATGGAAAAGACTCAATTTTTGTGGTGGTAGACTGTCTTACAAAGATGGCACATTTCATCCCGTGCAACAAGACTATTTCTAGAGAAGAAATGGCCAAGCTTTTTATTGATAATATTTATCAAATACAGGGCCTTTTAAATGACATCATTTCAAACTAAGGACTACAATTTGTATCAAATTTTTGGAAAGGACTATTTCAACTTTTAAAGATCAAAATCAACCTTTCATCAATTTATCATTTTCAAACCGATGGTCAAATAGAATGAGTGAATTAGATCTTGGAACAATACCTTTGTTATAAAATAAATTATTAATAAGATGATTGGATGGATTTTTTATTATTAGCCGAGTTTGTATATAATAAAACCAAATATTCTCTAATAAAGCAAACTCCATTCTTCTCAAAGTATGGAGACCGCCCTAAAATAAATCCATTCCAAATTGAAGATGTAAGAAGTTCTATTGTAAAAAATCAAGCTACTTATTTAAAGGCCATCCATAAAGAATTAAAATTCCAATTGCAAATGGCTCAAGATTGATATAAAGACTATGTAGACATTCATTGCAAGAACTAACTAAAGTTTAAGATAGGAGATCATGTCTGATTACTCTGACAAAATATACAAACAAATTGACCATTACAAAAATTAGATTACTAAAGACTTGGACTATTTATAATTCTATATTAAAAAAATCCAATAAGTTTCCATCTTAAATAACCAAGTATCATGCGCATTTATCTAGTCTTTTATATCTTGCTTTTAGAAATCTATTATAAATCAAATATTGTTGAAAGAGCTCTTCTACCACCAATCCTAGTTGAAGTCAATTAAGAGCTTGAATATAAAATGGATGAAATATTAAATTTACATATAAAATATGGAAGATTAAAATATTTCATTCATTAGAAGGGCTATAGAATTAGCAAAAGAATATGAAAATCTTCAAATAATCTTAAAAATACATTTGAAAAAGTTCAAAATTTTTATCAAAAATATCTTAGAAAATCTAGATTTAATCGCTATTAAAGACTTTGTAATAACCAACATCTCTTAGCTTCTAAATGATGCTTTCTTTGCAATAGTAGAAGATCAATATAAAAAGCCATGCCAAGACCTTTACTTATACGTAGTCATTTTTTTTTTAAGATAGAATAGATCCTACTAAAAACTTGTTAATTATTATATCAAATCTTTGCGTTTTGAGGGACTTACAAGAACAAGAATCAAAACTCTTCTACAACACAAGCGGCTAGTGAATTAGTACAACTTTCACAATCTGTTGGATTTAAAGAACATGAACAAGACAAAGAAAGAATATTCTAATATCAAATAAGGCCACATTTGGAGTCTTTGGAAATATGGCCTTAACACAAAAATCTTGATTCAAATGCCCAAGCTTTGATAATATTCCTTGCAATTGAAAAGGTGACTCCATGTGGACCAGAAATTATGTTCATAAGGTTGCAACAAAGAGCAGATTTTTGAATGAGATATTGATATAATAGAAGTTATATCTGGAAGACATCAATGCCACTTCAGGGATTTTATTGAATCGGTAATCAACCAACAAAAGACAAAATATGTTGCTTCATTACTTCGACAAATTTTAGATTTTTTGGATATGTAATTTGATCATCAAATCACTTTGGCTCCTTGTGCAACTCGTTGTCACAGACATAAGATTTACTCCAATAAATTACCTAAATAATATAGACCAATAGAAACAGGTAAAATAAATTGATTTGATAATATCTCATAGAAAAGCTTCCTAGAAGCTTCATAGACGCGAAATCACCTTTATACATGTCTATAGGTGATTGGTAGGTTAAAAACTTGGTCAACAAGCTAGCCACATAGCGCACATGTTGGTAGCTTACGGAACAAGCCAAATACGTGGCGCACATGTTGGTAGCTTGCGGAACAAGCCAAGTACGTAGCGCACATGTTGGTAGCTTGCGGAACAAGCCAAGTACGTGGCGCACATGTGGAAAACTTGTCATGCAAGTTTGACACGTGTCTTGCAAATGAAACACGTGTATGAGATCCTATAGAATACCGCCACGTAGTTCTTAATTAGATAGTATTTATAGAGGTAAGAGTGAAGCCCTCTTCACTCTTGTCAACTCCTTTCTTGGTTCTAGTCTAGTTTCAAGAGCCTTCATGTTTCCAGTCTTTGGCAATAGCCATTCCAATTTTTTTTGAATATACATACTTTCTTATTCTCATTTTGTGACTTTTCTTTGATACAGTTTCTATTAAATTATGTATCATTTTCTAGTTCATATCCTTGACAGATTGACAAGAATACACTTATAATATCATAGCTTTGTCTTGTCTTGATTAAGAGTGGATTACCCCTTTTTCTCGATAAGACACATTCATATTAGAAGTTGCAGATTACCCTCTTCTAAATTGATATTATTCCTAGTATTTTCTTTGTTCTCCCTGCTACTTATCTCGAGTGGTGTTAGATATTTTTTGAAGTGTTATCATGGCCGAGCTTGCGGAAATTAAGAGTGCAATGGCACAAATGCAAGAGCAAATGAAAGAATTGATGCTTGCAATGTATCAACTCACTGTACCTCTACAAGGAGCAACAAGGTTACCAAATAATGAAGATATAGATATGGTTAGAGCTGCTTCAACATCTACACCAAGCCATATAATTCCTCGTACATTAGAACATCGTCCAAGCATCAGAGAACTAAAAATTGGTCTACCTGAGAAGTTTGATGGCACAAGATCCAAATTTTGAGGATTCATCAATCAAGTCCAACTGGTGATTGAATTACAACCGCAAAGTTTTCCAACTCCAGGATCACAAGTCAGATTTATTGATACACTACTTTCAGGTTTTGTCTTATACTGGTTTTCATCTTTTTTGGAACAACGTGATCCAATATTGGATAATTTAGAAGCTTTTTTAGCAAAATTTTGATCTATGTATGGAGAACATGATGCAACTCGTGTTGCAACCAACAAGCTTTATATCCTATGATAAGGCAATCGATTAGTGATATTATATGCTTCACAATTTTGACAACTAGCAATCGATATTAAGTGGGATGATGCTGCACTCATCAGTTAGTTTCTCTACGGATTACAATATGAAGTGAAGAAATTGATGTTGAACTTATCCGATCCTCAAATATTGAGTCAAGCAATAGACTTTGTGGTGAAGTGTGATAATCGACTTTTCAAATTTAGATCTGAAAGTCATATAAGAGAACCTCAATGACATTATAATTTAGTGGCAGCACCAATGACTTCTCAATATGTACCTTCAGAAGTCGAGGACATGCAAATTGATGCTATACGTTTCAAGTTGTTTACTGAACAAGAAAAGACTTAACGTCGTCAAGAAGGATTATGCTTGTATTGTGGAGAACCTAAACACACTGCTCAAAATTGTCCAAAGAAACAACGCAACCACAAGATGAGGAATACGACTGTCAAAAAAGACAATATGTCAGAAAACGAGTTTGTCCAGCCACAATAAAGATTGTGCAGCTGGGATCTTGTACAATTTCTAATGAAGGTCCTATCCTCTCCTTACAACCATCTCCTTGTTTTATAATAGATGTGTATTTAGGACCTAATAATTACAAAGCCTCTGCTTAAATAGATTCGGGAGTCTCGGCTTATTTTTTAGATGAAGAATTTGCTAAAAGCTATAGAGTACAAATAATACAAAAATCTAAATCCATACATGTAGAAGTCATAGATGGTCGTCCTTTATCTTCTAAAGATGTTACTCATAAAATACTTCTTCTAGATGTAGTAGTAAATGGCCATAATAGTTGCATAATTTTCAACATAATTAGATCTCCCTCTATTCCAATTATTCTAGGTCTATCATGGTTAAAAAAATACAACCCTTGAATAGATTGGATTTCTCATACTGTGAACTTTTCTAAAAGTATAGCTAACAATATACTTAATCAAGTAAGAAATCATAAGTCTAGTAGAATTAAACCTGCGTTTGTAGGTGCAAGAGCTTTCTTGCATGCTACAAAAGAAGGATCACCTTTTGTCATTTATGCTACATCTATTTTCAATGATGGAAAGACTTCAAGTAGTATTCCAAATCAATATCAAGATTATTAAGACGTATTTGAAAAAAAAAATATAGATATTCTTTCGGAGCATCGTTCATATGATTTTTCAATTGACCTTAAAGAAGGAATTCAGCCACCATTTGGACCAATCTACAGCTTATCACAAGATGAATTGATTGAATTCAAGGCGTCTATTAACAAGAATTTGGCCAAGAATTTCATACGCCATTGTAAATCTCTAGCAGGAGCTCGAATTCTATTTGTGAAGAAAAAAGATGGATC